>CM025849.1:36129021-36163415 GCA_003952965.2 Morella rubra
ATAATCCTTTACCTTCTATCAACAAGGTATTTTCACTGGTCTTGCAAGAAGAAAATCAGAGAGAACTTACTTCTACTATTTTGCCTACATCTGAAATCACTGCATTCCCCACTCGGTCACACGCCAATCACAATGGAGGAAAGCAATACACTCAGTATTCTAAGGAGCGACCTGTTTGCAGTAACTGCGGGATCACAGGTCATACAGTGGAAAAGTGCTATAAAGTCCATGGTTATCCACCTGGCTATAAGAATACTCGAGTCAAGGCTTCAGCAAATCAAGTTGCTTACACAGCCATATCTGATTCTCCTTCCTCGTCTGCTGCTTTAGCAACTGATACTTCTGCATTTCCTTTTACTCAAAATTAGTATAATCAGCTCCTGGCACTCATTCAGCCACAACCTGATGCTCAGCCATCTGCTATGCACGAAACCAATGACACACCTCTTGATACAAACCTTTCTCTTATATCAGGTACTCTACCTTCCTTTTCATCTGTCAATAATCGTTTCACAGATTGGATTATTGACACAGGGGCTACCAATCACATGGTGCACTCACGGTCTTCTTTAACTCATGCAATTTCTGTTTCTTTTCAATCTGTTAAGCTTCCTAATGGTCAATCTGTCCTTGTCACCCATATTGGCCATGTCAAGCTCTCCGACACTCTAACTTCAATGTTCTCTGTGTCCCTTCCTTTGATTTTAACCTACTTTCTGTTAGTCAATTAACCAAAGATCTCTCTTGCCGTGTCTCATTTTTGTCTGGTTTATGCTATAGTCAGGACCTTTGCAGCTGAAGGATGATTGGATCAGCTGAACAACAAAGTGGTTTATACCATTTGAGATCTGTTTCTGACAATCTAAATGTTGCAACTCATATCAGTTCTAGACCCAAGTGTTGTAACGTTTCTGCTAATAATCTGTTGCACTATCGGCTTGGCCACATTCCTTCTTCCATAATACAGATCTTGCATACTAATAATTCTGCAATTTCATTTTCTGATTCCTCTCCTTGTGCAATCTGTCCTCTAGCTAAACAAAGAAAATTACCTTTTCCATCTAGTCACCACTCTTCACAGCATATCTTTGATCTTATTCCCTGTGATGTTTGGGGGCCTATGTCAGTTTCTACTACCAATGGCTCAAGGTATTTCCTTACTATAGTTGATGATTTCAGTAGATTAACTTGGATTTATCTTATGCATTCTAAGTCTCAATCTGCTGATATTCTTAAATCATTCTTTGCTATGGTTACTATGCAGTGTCATATTAAAGTTAAATGAATTCGAACATATAATGGAACTGAATTCCATGTTTGTACTTTCTTCATGTCTCAAGGTGTCATTCATCAAAGATCTTGTGTTGAAACACCTCAGCAAAATGGTATTGCTGAAAGAAAACATCAACACATTTTGAATGTGGCACGTGCTCTTAAATTTAAGTCTCATATCCCTCTCCAATTTTGGGGAGATTGTGTTTTAACTGTTGTCTATCTGATAAATTGTATTCCCACTCCTCTTTTGTCTAATAAGTCTCCTTTTGAAATTTTATTTGCTGTCAAACAAACCTATAGTCGTCTCTGGGTGTTTGGCTGTTTGTGTTTTGCATCCACTCTTATGAGAAATTGATCTAAGTTTGATCTGAGAGCCTCTAAATGTGTGTTCCTAGGTTACCCCTATGGCACTAAAGGATATAAGCTTTATGATCTTGATACTTGAAGGTTTTCACATCTAGAAATGTTGTTTCCTTTGAAACAGAATTTCCTTTCCAGAATTTATCTCCTCCTGATAATTCATTTGTTCTTCCCACACCACTTATTGATTTAGCACCTTAGTTGCAACGTATGGAGTGTGACGATGCCGACATAGCAGGCATCCGCCTGTAGCTAGCACATAATTTGATAGCAGCCTAGGCTGGGGGTAGAAAGCACTTGGGATTCACCAAAATTGACCTAAAAAATTATTTAAGGAGTAGAGAAGTAAGTCCATGGAAGATAGAGTAGCTGGTATCCTTATTAATTGGTTTGGTGCTCAGCAACGAAAAAAATTTACAATTTTTTCTCACAGTTATGTTGGATGATGAAGAACACATAACTAATATATTCTGGTCTGACAACGACATGCATAATGATTATGCACTCTTTGGGGACTTTGTGTCGTTTGATATCACATACAGAACAAACACAAGCATAGGCCATTAAGGCATTTCTTAGAGTGAATCATCACAGGGAGCAAGTAGTGTTCGGGGCATGCTTGTTATATGATGAGACAACTCAAACATTCAAGTAGCTATTTGAGACTTTTGTTGAGTATATGGAAGGAAAGACACTCCCAATCTCTTTTTACTGATCAAAATGATGGCATGCTTGCCGTAATCCCTATTGCCTTGCCAGAGACACATCACTTTCTTTGTTTATGGCATATTAACCAAAATGCAGTAAAGAATCTTGGTCTATTATTTGACAACAAGGACTTCAAAAAAGATTGGGATAAGCTTTTATTTGATAGTGGTGTAGATATTTTGACCTTACATGGTCTAAGATGATTGAAGACCATAATCTCTAAAACAATCAGTGGTTTCAAAAGATATATGAGAAACGGGAGAAATGAGCCCCAACACACATGAAACATTTTCTACGCTAGTAAGAGGAGCACATAAGTGAGTGAAAGTTTTAATGCAACCTTGCCTGATTTTTCTAACACTTTCAATAAGCAATTGATGACATGCGGTACAAGGAGTTTAGATCAAATTTTGAGATGCTGGACAAATTACCTCTTTTGCTGACTGATTACCCACTTTGTATTCATGCGTCAAAAGTATACACCCCAAATGAGCTTGCTCAGTTGACGCTTACCACAGAGCTAGGTGAGATTAGCGAAGCAGCTGATGCTACAAGAGTAGATGGAGCTCTAATGATGGTTGCAAAGGAATTCAAGACATGGGAGCCAAAGCATCGAGGCAACAAGCGGCTGAAGAGCGTGCTTGAACAAAGAAAAAAGTCAGCAGCATAGTAGCACGGTTCGCAGCATCCCAACCAATAGCTTGTCACTTGCAGTTAGAGGATGATCCAGAGGTACGTTGTCATACTCTATGCTTAATTCCATTTTTCATTACCATGGTCATAACTATCCTTTTTTTATTCCTTCCTAAGTGTCATGCGATGATGATGAGGAGCATTCACAATGTGAAGGGTATAAGAGCTTCGAAGACCTCTAGGAGTATGTGTTGTATTGGGATTGTATGCAGATAGTTTGGAATTTTTTGTATAAAGACTTTGAGATAATATATATATATATGTAAACTAAAGAATATTTTTATTTTGTTTCAAGCTTATGCTTGATGGTTGCTTGCAGGGTCTAATTGCTATTTGACATATTTTTCCATAAGCTCTTTTAGCAGCGTCATCTCTAAAATTTTGTTCGATGAAAATTGTTTTTGTAACAAGTTGGATATACTAGCATTTTTCAAATATTCTTTGGATTGAAACTTGATTCTTTGGACTAATTGAGAGAAGTTCCATTACGGATGATTCTTTATTTTGATTATTCCAAGAGCAATGTTGTTATAAAGACATAGGAAAGCTGTTCGGTGATTGAGAAGAATGGATTGGGGAGAAACTTGGTGCGTGTTTGGTGCACGTTTTGAAAGTGAAGTTCCATGTTTTGAAAGTGGAGAATGCAAACGTCAAGGATCCACTTTTTTTTTTTTCTTTTGGCAATGCATATTGGAAAACTGTTTTTCCAAGTTGATTTACAAAGATTTGCTCTTTTTGAGACTTCACAGCTGGTGTTGGTTGTTTCTAACCCAACTTTTTCTCTTTCAAGTACATAATGGAAGAAAAAAGAATATTGCTCGCTTGTTACAACCCCAGATTTTGCAATCCCCCTGCCCTGATCTATTTAAAGAAACAGCTCTTAAAATAAATTTTTTAGCGAATGATAAGAAAAATTTTGAATATGAACTAAACTATTAAAGTGATGTGAACCAAAATCAGGTTCGGATGTTTCCTCTTCTGAATGATTCTTTTCTTGTTTCTCTCTTATGGAATGACGATGAAACGAGACATGTTGCAAATAAATATACTGTTTATTAGGGATTTTTGCCCAACGTTGATTTTAATGCTAATATTAGAGACTTTTTTCCTTGGTAACTTGGAAAAGATTTCTCTTTTTTTGTTTAGTCTCCATGCGTCAGAAACTGCTGCTCTTGCTTGGGAATTATGCTACAGAAATCAGATACTAGTTAAGTGTGGCAAGGGGCATTTTTCAAATTATTGTTTGATGATGGTGCTTGGGCTTTGAAAATTAATAGAAGCAACTTTTGGATGCCTCATTTTAGGAACATTGGAGAAACTTGTTATATTTGCATGGACCAGCTTTTGCATTAACATATGCAATAGTCAGTTTTTCGCTTTCGAGACGAAGCATGGATCAGACTGGAGATTTGGCTGCGTTACAAGTCAATCTTCAAGTGGTTGTATTTACAAAAGTTATTCTGCAATAGAGGGAACATAAGATGTGGAATGATAAGAATACTAGAGTGCGTTTGGAAACCCTTTTTGGTTTCTGTTTCTGTTTCCATTTTAGTTTTTAAAGATTAAAATAAGTTTTATAATAAGGGCATGTTTGGCAAGATTAGTTTAGACTCATTTATTTAATTTTTTATTTAATAATATTTTTATTTTGGTTAATGTTATATTTAAAAATAATAACAAATAAATTTTAAATTAATTTAAAAAATACCAAAACTATAAAAAATCGAAAATTAAATTTTTTATAAAATTAAAAATATTAGAAAAATATGAAAATAATATTAAATATAAATTATTTTTATTTAAAAATGTTTTTATTTAAATAATCATTATATTTAAAAAATAATGAGAAAAAATAATTTACAGAAATTAGGAAATTTTAAAAAAATTACAAAAAAAATAAAATTTCTAAGAAAACAAAATTAACTCAATAAAATATAAATATTTGAAAAAAATAGAATCAAAATTTATAAATCACGAAAATCGGATAAAATGTATATAAAAAATAATTTCGCAAAATTAATTAATTGCTATAAAATAAAATTAATCAAAAAAATTAAAAAATAATCAGAAAATATATCCAAATTATTACAAATATTGTAAAAAAATTTAAAATTGTGGGTAAAATGTAAAGTAAAATTAATTATAAAAATTAATAAAAATACTTTAAAAAGAGAGAAATACATAAAATTCATTAAAATATTTATAAAATTTCAAAATATAGAAAACATTTAAAAACATAATTTTGGAAATTCAATAAACTAAAAAAGAAGATTAATTTTAAAATAAGAAAAAATTATAAATATTAAAAATAACTTACAGAAATTTGAAGAGCACAAATTTAATTTTTTTTAATTTTTAAAATTTTATAATTGCTTTTCTTGTTGTTAATAAATATTTTGAATACTATAGAAGATTTTAATAAAAAAATTATTCAAAATATTTATTAAAACAAGAAAATGAATTATAAAATTTTAAAAATTAAAAATTTTTTTTGGACATTCAATAAAATAAAAACAAAAAATTAATTTACAAAAACTTTTAAAAATTGGGGCCACCCAAAATAGCCAAAATTGCGCAATCTCTATGAGGTTGTGCCAGAGGGAGACCCCATTGGAGCTGTGCCACTCACCAGGGTGGCTAGTCTCAAAATAATTTTTAATGTTTTAATATTCTAATATTTTATGTTTTTCTAAGTATTTAGATAATTTTTCTTAATTTTTGTATATTTTATAATTTATATACTTTCTTATATTTTTTAAATTGTTTTGCTAAATGGCCCAATATTTTTTTAATTTTTTAATCTATTTTATCATTTTTAAATTATTTATTTAATTTATTTGGTGAATTTTTATTATTTTAGAAGCATCCGGCTTTGTTGCCCAATTTTGGTTTTAAGTTTTTGTGCAATTATAAATTCTGTAAGTTATTTTTAATATGTATAATTTTTTCTGATTTTTGCGATTTAATCCAGTCTTTTTTAGTTTATTGAATTTCCAAAATTTTTTTAAATGTTTTCTATATTTTGAAATTTTATAAATATTTTCATGAATTTTATGTATTTCTCTCTTTTTAAGTATTTTTATTTAATTTTTTTACATTTTTTACCCACAATTTTCCAATATTTTTAGTATATTTTGTAATAATTTGGATATATTTTCTGAATTTTTTAATTTTTTGATATTTTAATTTTATTGTATTTTATAGCAATTAATTAGTTTTGAGAAATTATTTTTATATACATTTTATCCGATTTTCGTGATTTATAAATTTTGATCCTATTTTTTTCAAATATTTATATTTTATTGAGTTAATTTTGTTTTTTAGATAATTTTATTTTTTTTGTAATTTTTTTAAAATTTCCTAATTTCTGTAAATTATTTTTTCTCATTATTTTTTTAAATATAATGATATTTGAAAGAAAATATTTTTAAATAAAAAATAATTTTTATTTATTTATTTTCCTATTTTTCATATTTTTAGTATTTATAAAAAATTTAATTTTCGATTTTTTTATAGTTTTGGTATTTTTTTAATTAATTTAAATTTTATTTGTTATTATTTTTAAATATAACATTACCAAAATAAAAATATTATTAAATAAAAAATTAATAAATGAGTCTAAATTACTCTTGCCAAACATGCTTATTATAAAACTTATTTTAATCTTTAAAAACTGAAATGAAAACAGAAACAGAAAACAAAAGGGGTTTCCAAACGCAATCCTATATTCTCGGGCATATTATCAAGCGCCTAATATGCGCAACAATTCTGAAAACAAAACTAGTGCAATTTCTTATACAAAATCTGCCAAATGTTACAACAGATTGAGTTCCTGATGCCACTCCCAAAATCCCACGCACAAATCCAAAGAATGGAGTTCTAAATTAAGCAAAGTTTCAAACGGCAACAAAGCACCCAGACAACATGAAGCATCACTTTTGTTCACCCTCCTATTATTCCAAGGAACAAAAGTGGTGCGTGGAATGACCATCAATGAACAAAATGCCACTTATTATTCGAACAAAAACAAACGGAATGGTCATCCTCATTAAGAACAGAACATACCCATTTTCCATAACAAAGCGTCTTAAAGCAGCTATAGCTTCACCAGGCCTTTCTTCCTTCTTCTTTTCCATCTCCCGCACCATAAAAATGCAACCTGGTAAAAATGGATAGAAGCAAAACAGAGTGAAGGAACTCCAAACTACAAGCACAACAAAATGAAGGACTACAACAAGTTTCACTTATTACCACTCGAAGAATAAAAAAAAATGAGCATTTTAAGAAATCAAATTACAACTCTAAAATAGAACCGCCAACACACCGAAAAAATGAATTTTTTTGTTCGAAACTAAATAAATCTAACCCAGAAAACAGAGTACAAAACTAAAAACAAAAGGATTACTACTAGGTTCTACGGACTTACTTGAATCTTCAAGAAACTATAGTGAGTTCCAGAAATCTTAAGCTACACAAAGTGGAGACTCTAGTGCGGCAACAGAGGAGAGACTCTTGCTTTAGCGGAGAAGCGATGAAATTTTGAACGTGAGAGAGACGGAATCAGTGGCGATGGTGGATAAAATGACAAACAATCTTGCTGGGGAAGATGGCTAAAAATGAGTCGTAAAAAAACTAAGCCAGAGTCGAGCCTTTCAAACAAGTCATTTCCGCTTTTATCATTAAGTGATGTGGCGAAACTTAGACCGTTGAATCCGCTTCTTCAAATCTATACCGGTCATTTGGAGCTCTTTGAACGTGACTTCTTTGGATCGAAATTTTTTCTCTAAATAACTTGAAATATGTAATAGCTTGCCAAATATCATCTTATATCATCTTAGCTCAATTCCTGTAAGGAAAGAGAGTGCACTCTCAATGTCATCAAATTTAATTTTTGAAAATCCATTTAGGACAATGACATTACAATCAGAAGGTTAAAACAAAAAAACACACACACTACAAAAAAACAAGCCTCTAGTAGTGGTTTTTTAGCGGTGGTCACTAAAAACGCTATTACAACACCCTTTAGCGGCGTTTGTCTATGACCGCTGCTAGAAGAAAATCTGTAGCAGCATTTGTGTAAAAAACGCTATTATAGGTTATCTATAGTAGCGCTTTTTTACAAACGCTGCTAAAAGTTCGACTTTTAATGGTGCTTTTTAAAAAAGCGTTGCCAAAAGTTTGACTTCTAGTAATGTTTTACTAAAAACGCCGCTACAAGTTTGCACTTTAGCTGTATTTTGGCACAAATGCAGCTAAAATTTGAACTTTTGGCGGCGTTTGTGTCAAGACGCCGCTGAAACTTATACCTGTAGTGGCACTTTGTAAAAAATCACAACTATAATTGTTGGAGTTTTAGAGAAAGCGCTGCTAAAATTCAAACTTTTGGCAGCATTTTTGATAAGAAGCATAGCTAATACGGGAACTTGGTGCTGAGAAGATGTCAGCTGAGAAGGTGGTGCAAAGGATTGGGAAGGTTGCTAAGAATGCAAAGAAGATTGACTGGGCTCATCATTCCTCCATGAAAAATTCGGATGATTCCTCCACCCAGATTTAAGTGTTGGAGAAATGCTGATTTCGTACTCTGATAATTCGCTGATTGCATTTGATCCACTCTCCTGGCATAATCGAAATCTTGGTTCTTGTGCTCTTATCGGCATAGAGAACACAATCTATGCCTTCACCTTCTCTAATTCATAACCTCTAACCTCCTAGTCAAAGCAGCAATACGACTGGACGTCAATATCCTCTTTGATTTCATATTTACCCCACCAAATTGCTCTGAGAGGTTATATTGTGGTGCTTCATGTATTCTATTGTTGGGCACTTTCAGTAAGGTAATCAAAAAATGTGAGTTTGATTGAAAGAATTTTCTGTCGCACATAGTTCTGCTTGCATTTAGGAGTAAGTGCAGTATAAAAATAGTTGACCGGCCTCCAAGACTCAAACCCATGATGTGGAGAAATGGCGTGGAATAAATAAATTGACTAATTTGCTCTTGCAAAAATTGAGTTCTCTAAAAAGGAAAATTTCTGTTAGAACTCACATTTCATATCATACCAGCTAGAGATAGAATTAGGCATCAAGAATTAATATTATTTTATCCTTTAAAGAGAAAGGAAATCGAAGTCTAATTCATTAGTTAGCTTTATAATAAAAGTAGTGCAGAAGTCCATTAGGTGCACATCATCCATTGAAGTAATTCATCATGTTAATAAATTGGTGCATTTAGATAAAATGTATGATGGGTACTATGCAAAAAATCTTTAATAAGTGATGGTGTAGGTGCGTCTTCCACATCCAGTTAATCTCTCTGGCCTGTAGTGAACATTACTACTTGTAGCCTACACTTTATTCGGTTTCTGTGATACGAAAAACGTCTTATCCTAACATATGCAATAGTCAGTTTTTCGCTTTTTTCATAAAACCTCCACCACTAATTTGCATATTATCAAGTACCTAATATGCCAACATTCTGTAGTGTGCCAAATGTTACAACAGATTGATTCCTGATGCCACTCAAAATCCCACGCACAAATCCAAAGAATGGAGTTCTAAATTAAGCAAAGTTTCAAACGGCAACAAAGCACCCAGACAACATGAAGCATCACTTTTGTTCACCCTCCTATTATTCCAAGGAACAAAAGTGGTGCGTGGAATGACCATCAATGAACAAAATGCCACTTATTATTCGAACAAAAACAAACGGAATGGTCATCCTCATTAAGAACAGAACATACCCATTTTCCATAACAAAGCGTCTTAAAGCAGCTATAGCTTCACCAGGCCTTTCTTCCTTCTTCTTTTCCAGCACCATAAAAATGCAACCTGGTAAAAATGGATAGAAGCAAAACGAACTCCAAACTACAAGCACAACAAAATGAAGGACTACAACAAGTTTCACTTATTACCACTCTGAGCATTTTAAGAAATCAAATTACAACTCTAAAATAGAACCGCCAACACACCGAAAAAATGAATTTTTTTGTTCGAAAGTAAATAAATCTAACCCAGAAAACAGAGTACAGAACTAAAAACAAAAGGATTACTACTAGGTTCTACGGACTTACTTGAATCTTCAAGAAACTATAGTGAGTTCCAGAAATCTTAAGCTACACAAAGTGGAGACTCTAGTGCGGCAACAGAGGAGAGACTCTTGCTTTAGCGGAGAAGCGATGAAATTTTGAACGTGAGAGAGACGGAATCAGTGGCGATGGTGGATAAAATGACAAACAATCTTGTTGGGGAAGATGGCTAAAAATGAGTCGTAAAAAAACTGAGCCAAAGTCGAGCCTTTCAAACAAGTCATTTCCGCTTTTATCATTAAGTGATGTGGCGAAACTTAGACCGTTGAATCCGCTTCTTCAAATCTATACCGGTCATTTGGAGCTCTTTGAACGTGACTTCTTTGGATCGAAATTTTTTCTCTAAATAACTTGAAATATGTAATAGCTTGCCAAATATCATCTTATATCATCTTAGCTCAATTCCTGTAAGGAAAGAGAGTGCACTCTCAATGTCATCAAATTTAATTTTGAAAATCCATTTAGGACAATGACATTACAATCAGAAGGTCTAAAAACAAGAAACCACACACACTACAAAAAAACAAGCCTCTAGTAGTGGTTTTTTTAGCGGTGGTCACTAAAAACGCTATTACAACACCCCTTTAGCGGCGTTTGTCTATGACCGCTGCTAAAAGAAAATCTGTAGCAGCATTTGTGTAAAAAACGCTATTATAGGTTATCTATAGTACCTCTTTTTTACAAACGCTGCTAAAAGTTCGACTTTTAATGGTGCTTTTTAAAAAAGCGTTGCCAAAAGTTTGACTTCTAGCAATGTTTTACTAAAAACGCCGCTACAAGTTTGCACTTTAGCTGCATTTTGGCACAAATGCAGCTAAAATTTGAACTTTTGGCGGCGTTTGTGTCAAGACGCCGCTGAAACTTATACCTGTAGTGGCACTTTGTAAAAAATCACAACTATAATTGTTGGAGTTTTAGAGAAAGCGCTGCTAAAACTCAAACTTTTGGCAGCATTTTTGATAAAAAGCACCAGCTAATACGGGAACTTGGTGCTGAGAAGATGTTAGCTGAGAAGGTGGTGCAAAGGATTGGGAAGGTTGCTAAGAATGCAAAGAAGATTGACTAGGCTGATCATTCCTCCATGAAAAATTCGGATGATTCCTCCATCCCAGATTGAAAGTGTTAGAGAAATGCTGATTTGGTGCTCTGATAAACCAATTCGCTGATTGCATTTGATCAAACCTACTCTCCTGTAATATCGGCATAATCGAATAATCTTGGTTCTTGTGACTCTTATCGCGCATAGAGAACACACATCTATTGTTTTCGCTGCCTTCACCTTCTCTAATTCATAACCTCTAACCTCCTAGTCAAAGCAGCAATACGAGCCTGGACGTCAATATCCTCTTTGATTTCATATTTACCCCACCACCAATTGCTCTGAGAGGTTATATTGCCACTGGTGCTCAACCACAGATTCATGTATTCTATTGTTGGGCACTTTCAGTAAGGTAATCAAAAAATGTGAGTGCTTGATCCGGTTCCTTGACAAAGAATTTTCTGTCGCACATAGTCTAAACAAACTGCTTGCATTTAGGAGTAAGTGCAGTATAAAAATAGTTGACCAGCCTCCAAGACTCAAACCCATGATGTGGACAAATGTTCATCAAATCTTTAAACCTTTCCCAACAAGCGTGGAAGGTTTTATCACCTCTTGCATAAATTGACTAATTTGCTCTTGCAAAAATTGAGTTCTCTGAAAAGGAAAAAAATTTCTATTAGAACTCACATTTCATATCATACCAGCTAGAGATAGAATTAGGCCTCAAAGAATTAAACCAAATATTCACTTTATCCTTTAAAGAGAAAGGAAATGAACGAAGTCTAATAAACTCATTAGTGCTAGCTTTAGTAATAAAAGTAGTGCAAGCCAACTCAAAGTCCATTAGGTGCTGGTAAGGACTCTTAGAATCCATCCCATGAAAATGAAGTATCACTAATATCATCCCATGCTTAATTGTAAAATTAGGTGCATCATTAGGTAAAAAAATGTATGATGGTGTACTGGTGTGCGTGGGCTGCAAAAAATCTTTAATAAGTGCATGGTGTAGGTGCAGCCATAACTTCTTCAAAATTCTCTTCCACATCCAGTTAGACCGAATCTCCTCTGGTATTACTTAGTGTGATCTGTAGTGAACATTACTACTTGTAGCCTACACTTTATTCGGTTTCTTAATGGATGGAAATGTGACTTAGAAACAAAAAAAAAAAAAAGAAAAAAAAAAAAGCATCTGAGTAACCCATTGGAAAAGATAGCGAATGGATTTGGAACCAGTGCATGTATTTGGAAATCATGGGCTATTCTGCACAACCTACACCAAACCCAAAAAATCTGTGGGTTCCAATTGACCATAGCCAAACACATACAAAACTCCTTTTAACGGATCGTGTAGGAAGAGGGGAAGAGCAAAAAAACAGCGAGGTAGGAAGAAGAGAGAAATTGCGAAGGAAGGAAAGAGAACATGCAGGAAGATGCGAAGAGCAATAAAAAAGCGATAGAGGAGGAAGAGTGAAAATCGCGTAGGAAGAAGACAGAACGTGCAAAAGAGGAACAACAAAGAAATAGGAGAGAAAGAAGAGATAAAATGCCAAAGAAGAGGAATGGAAACTACAAGACATACGAACAAAAAGAAAAAATTGACTTGAGCCTGCAGGTTGAGTTTTTTGCCAAGCTTTCGGTTACCCTTATTTTTTCTCCACATGGAGGTCCACAATTGGGGCTCTGATAGTGTAATACCCCAAACCTTTTGAGCTACTTTTGAAACTCTTGTTGTTAAGATTTTCCTTTTTCTACTCCTTTTCCTTAGCATTTGCTTTATTTTAATTGCTTATTTCCTTAACGTTTTAATCTTTGACTTACAATCACTATTTTTATTGCAATCTTTGTGTTTAAATTGTATAATTGACTTGATTTTTATTTCCTTTAAGGTTTTAGATTAATCTGATTCAATTTTCATATATGTGACCGAATTTCCCTTTCTTATTTAAATATTTTATTTTTAGCCTTTGCTTTAATAATTTCTCCTTTCTTATAGTATTGTGATATAAATGATCCAATTTGATTTTATTTTCAGTTATTTGATTTTCTTTGAGCTTAATTATTTTAAAATGCTTGTTTAATTGCATTTAAATTTCAATTGGGCCTAGGGTTGTTGAATTACGGACTTAGGACCTATCGACATGAGTTGGGTCAAAGCCCACTAGCCCTTGGTAGCCCAAGAGACACACTCAAGCTCACTCAAGCACCCCATGGACGGCCAATATTGTGGAGATTTGCAAATCTTATCTTGTTGGCCATGTGTCAAATTCTCTTTGACCTATGTGTATAGATTCAATGAATGTCATTAAGTTCTTGTTTTCATAATCATTATGTCTCTATAAATATAGCATGCCCTTAAGTAATTACCTAGAATAAAGACAAAAAAAAAAAAAAGGAGATGTAGTGAAACACTCTTGGTCGGATAATTTAGTGAAGATTCGGTTAACTTAGTGAAGATTTTGCAAATCTATCTTGTTGGCCATGTGTCAAAAACTCTTGGACCTATGAATTAAAATTCAATGAATGTTATTAATTTCTTGTCTCCATTATCATGATGTCCTTATAATTATAGCATGCCCCTAGTGAAGAAGAGAGAATAAAGACAAAAACTAAATCTAGTGTAAAAGAGAGCAAGTGCTTTGTAGTGAGTCAAGAGAGAGTTAAGAGGAGAGAGAAAAGAGAGGAGTTATGAAGAGAGATGAGGCCATTTAAGGCCTTTGCACACAAAGGGGAGGCACTTTGTGCCCCTTTGCTTGCTGTGAGATAGATAGATAGAGAGAGAGAGAGAGAGAGAGAGAGAGAAGAAAGAAGAGAGAAAAGAGAGGATCGACCAAGAAAAAGAGAAGGAAATGAAGAGAAAGAAGAAGAAAATGGAAGAGGAGAAGAAAAGTTTGCATTCAAGCATAGGTAAGGGTGCTAATTTTATGCATATTTGGTGGGAAAAATGTGGGATTGAGCTTGTTTTGGTTGCATGTGAATATTTATGCTTATGATCAATTTTACATGCTTTTGTTGAGAAACCTTGTGATAAAAGGGTTTTGAGATGAACAAAATGGCAAGGGATGAATTTTATGGTTGAAATGGCAGATCAAGGCCATGGAAATGAAGCCAAGAGGGCTTGAAATGAAATTTTGAAGCAAACGGTCATGCATGTGTTGTTTTGATGATTTTGAAGAAAGTTATGAGATTACATGTGATTTTTGTTGCTGATCTATATTCTAATGCATGTTGTGATTATATTGTTTCGGTTATGATGACTTAAATCATTAGATCTAAGGATTATAGCACATGAACATCACATGAAATGGAAAAATTAGGACTTTTTAGTGAAAAACCCTTGCTGTCCAAAACATCTCCATGAAATCCATGGATTTTTTGCATGTAAATTGGTGGAAGTGTATTATATGGTCACAGTAGGTCCCAGAAAAAATTTCACCTCAATCAGACGTAGGGAAAGGTCAAAAATGCCCCTGGATGTCTCTAAGGGTAGTTTCAGTATTTCACATAAAACGTTAGGGTAAAAAGGTCAAACGGGAAAAAAAATTTATGGCTGTGTAGAGCATGAAAAATAGATTGAGAAGCCCAAATTTTAGTCCAAACCGAGTAGAATTAGGGGCTCAAATCACAAAGTCCGTTTAGCAGCTTAAATGGACTTTAGGCCCAATAACCCCAAACAAGCCTAGTAAACCTTGAAACCTTAGGATAGCCCAATAGGGTCTAATGAGGCCCAAATTAAAAGAAAAAAAGGTTATTAATTCTTATCGACTGAAGGACATTCAATATTAACCTTACTCCTAAATTCTATTAATTAGAACATAAATAGTACGTAATTAGTACGTACTAATAGTTCTTTTCCTCTTTAATGTTCTATTAAAAGTTCAAATGCATTCTTGTGCTATGTATTTACATAAACATGTTAAAGTACATATGCACATTTTATGATCACCTTTGGTGAATTATAAATCAGTGATGCATGTGATAAGTCACGCTGCATCAACGTAGCATGGGTATGGGGATGCAGTTGACCGAAATGACCAAAATTAAACTCATACCCAGAGGTGGTCCTGAGATCGGGTGACAGTACCGTTCATAGTGGGATAGTGCAAGCCACCACTGAGAGGATAGTGGTTGGTATACCTTGACAATAGAACAATGTATGTTTAACGGGTCTTGGTGCCGGGGCACGGGACAGTCTTAAAGGACGAGAAGGGGTTAAACAGACAGACACTACTGGACCATCAGGAAACAGATGATTGCATCAATCATACATCGTTATCCTGTTTAGGTACTTTCATTGTTTATACATGATTGCATGACATGTGACATGGAGTCACTCTCTTTTTATTGTTAAGCAGGATGTTGGACCTGATAATAATGAAATGTTTCAAAAGACTCTTGAAATATAGGCTAAGTGGACTATAGAAAGCTCACATTTTTATATATATTCTTTTATAATCCTCCCGAATGTCCCTTCTTATACCAAACCATGTTCGTTTAAAGGAAAGTGTGTATTTTTCTATGGGTGATTTCTTTCTATAAGGTTTATCAATTTCCCCTAATCTCGTCTTAATCTTTTGATGAGACCAAGTAGTTTTCAACCTAATTCGTTAATTAGATTTTCTTGCATATTATTACAAAATGATACTTTTTACAATTTTGTCATTTTTCGTTTTAGTCATTAATCGACTAAGGTTTTCCTTAGTAAAGTGCAAATATACCGATTTTAACTAGTAACCTTTTTTTTAGTCTTCTGCTAAGTAAATTCAAGGGCATTTCGAGTGATCCTAAGAGTTTTATTTTGCGGTAATCCCTGAATTTGTGCATGCAATTACTATATGCAACCTAAAGGAGTAAGTACCAGCACGAGGCGTGACGGATAGGGTCCCCGACCTAAGACCCTAACCAATGCTTATCCCTCTCACAAGTAAGGACTTGTAAGCACTCGTGTTTAGCCCATACCTCAAATTGATACTTCTTGGCCGACCTAGTGAGGAACTTACAAGAGCAACATAGCTCAAGTATCGGATCAAAAGAAAAGAAAAGAAAGATGAAATTAAAGAAATATGGATGGTTGAGAAGGTGAAAGAAAAGATGGATAAGCAAGCCTAAGCTTGAATGGGCTAACACTCAAAACAAACCTAGAACTCGATTGTGGAACGATGCCGCCACATACAACAACGATCCTTCAACAAAGTTGATAAGGCATCAGGCCTAACATTAAACACCAAACCTCCTCTGTTAGCTCAAGCTTCCAAGCCTAACCCCAATGGCCAATTCCCTAGCTTGACCAGCCTAACCCAGTGCAAATCAAGGCCTCTAATTATACAGGCTTAAACCCATGCAAGCCAAGGTCTTACAAGAGAGCATAGTGTCAGGCTTAACCCCAACACCGAAGATAAAGGCACAAAACCAAAAAGCTTCATTGAAGACTTTTATTCAATTTGATAAATATTCAATGGATACTTACAATGTGTGCCATGGAGGGGTATTTATACTACTCCATGGGCTTGGGCGGCAAGGGTTTTTTCTTGTAGAGGAAAAGGCTTGATTGCCACACAATCAATCACCAAGGATCCTATTCAGGTTAAAAGGCAAGAACTTGTAGAGATCTTTCTTCACCCTTAGCCAAATAAGTATCTCAAAACTTAAGTTCAAATAAAGGACAAATCAATGAAAGATTGATTGTCCACATATTTATCACATTTGGCTGGCCATAAGCTTCCATATAGGGAGCTAACCCTAATTGCCACATGTTCTAAAATCTCATAATGTCAATCAAGGATCAATCTTCCCAAATTGGGCCAAGATTGTTTCCTTAGTTGACTCTCACCAACATGGTAATGTTTGAGAATTAAAAGCAATAACATAACACCTTTAAAATAGGAGGATTCGGCCATATAGGGATTCCAAATGCGGTTTACCCTATATGGTCCCTCCTAGTCGCTTGTGGTGGTTGTCGCTGTCACTGATTCTCCACCACCTTGTAGGGTGGTGATATCAAAATGATCCACATGGTCTCCTGAGTCTTTTGAGACTAACTTCCTATGTGCTCCTTTATGCGCCACCGTGTCTAGTGGATATGTGGTAGTGCTACCAATCAACTCCACTTGGCCTCAGGATCTTCCTTGTATCAACTCCTCATGCACTCTCTGTTGCACCACCGTGGTTAGTGGCCATGAGGTAGTGCTATCAATATACTTCATTAAGCTTTGAGAACCTCCTTGCATTGGCTTTCCGTGCACCTTTGGTTGCGGCGTCTCGACCAATGGTCTTGTAGTGGCACCATCATTGTGCTTCTCCAACCTTCTTGAGTTACCTAGCATCAATTCTCCATATGCTTTTTCTAAGCCATGCCGATGCTTGTGTTTGTGGTTGGTTATGAATGAGGGCATTGGCCACGCCAAGTTGCCCATAGGCATGCCATGTGCAAGCCTCTCCGCGCCCATAGGCAAGCCTTGCTATCTTAGAGCCTATAATGAGGTTCCTATCAGGCTCACCTGTGTTTAAGTGTCAAAGTTTTGGGATAATTAAAATTTTGGAGTATAGAAGTTAGTGAAAAAAAAATGAAGATAATTTATGGGAGTTGGTGAAAGAATGAGGAGAGAAGATTTAAACAAATATTAGGGAAATTCAATTTTTGGTCACTAAATTTTGACCCATTTTATGTATTAGTCATTACGAAACGTAATTTCAGTTATCAAGGTGAAACGTAATGTCCTGCAAACCATTTGCAAACCATATGCACCTTTCTGTCCGAAATTTTGCCCAAAACTTTTCGGAAATAGCTTTCATTAATACCTTTGACCCAAATCATGCCATTCATTGGAAATCGCTGTTCACGGTGCCAATGATCACATTCGTGGTTTGTCCACTCCGCCGTTTTGTCCAACTCCGCCTTAGACACCTCTGAATAGAATACCAAGAGGAATTAACAATAATCTAGATTTTCCTATGAAGGAAAAAACACAAAAGAGAATTTAGGGACGAACCTGAAATAGCTTTTAGACAGCTGCTTAAGGCGGACCTTGGATGTCGGATGATGGAGGTTCGTTAATGTGGCAACGGTCTGTCATTTTGAAGAGTTTTAGGCTGAGGAGGAAGTGACGTGAAAAATGATGGGAGACAGGACAACGTTGCCTTTTTAGTCAAAATAACGGTCAAGGATCAAAATTTATAAGGGTATAAATTTAGTGACTAAAATTTGAAAAAAAAAATATTAATGACTAATTTGTAAAATGGGTCAAAACTTACTAACTGAAAAATTGAATTTTTTTAAATATTATAGTGAAAAATAATGATTAGATAGCAAGAGAGATTATTTTGTAATTTTTTTAATTAAGCCAAAATTTTGACACTTAAACATCACATCATAATACGAGAATATCAGTCCAGAGTCAGTTTTTGAATGCTTCTATTTGTATATGAATCCGATTTGATATTCGATTTTTTTTTAAATCTCTGCACTATCCGACTCTAAATTTGAAATCGTCTGAAATCGACCCAATCAGGTCGAGCCAAGTTGATTTCCAATTGGTGAATTGAATCCGGCGGATAGTGCAAAAACCTTACCTAAACCACCTTCCAAACAAGCAATTAGGATTTTACTCTTAAAATTGAATCATGTCCAGACGGCTAGCACATTAACAAGGGAATTATTTGTAATTTTGGATTCCTTTGTCATACATTTCTGATTATTGTAGACAAGCAAAAAAAAACAATACTTATCATGACATAAATGAGGATATACAAGTTCTGTGCTCATTAAGATACTTGGCATGAACACTCAAACAGTCATGTAGTTTCAACAATTTGGTCCATGTGGTACTAAATTAAACTATTTAGTTAATGGGTCATCAAAATGGGACACAAAAGTCCCTATATCCATCTCTCTTGTCTCTTCCCTAACAGCGTAATGCTTATTTGTCATTTCTAGATGCATCAGACCTACTGATCAAGTGACACGCGTTCACTATGCTTTTTAAACTAATATACTTTTCATAATATTCATTTTCAAGCGACATTGCATTCAAGTTATCAATAAATTTATACTTTATACTATAATATTATGATCTCATCATTAAATTCAGTGAAAATTTAAATTATATATCACAATTTATAAAGTGTAAATATATATTAGTTTGAAGTACAAAGTTTGATAGTTTAAATCGTATTTTTCCTTCAAGTAGAAGACGAAGAACACAAATTCCTCTGTTTTGTAACAATATAACAGTTCCATGCAAATATTAATTTTAATTTCCGAAAACAACATGTTTTTAAAGAGTTTTCTTCCCTCTTTTCACAGTGCTCCCTAATTTGCCTACTCACGTTTAAGGGGTTTATCGGGGTTTTATGTTTCTCATTGTGTGGGTTGTACTGGCTTGCTTTTTTGTAAATAAATAAATAAATAAAAGTATTCAAGCCAGTTCCGAGACATGAGCCATGCAGTGACGACTTGGGCTGCCAGTCCCTCGTTGTTTGGGTTTGTGTTTTTTTTTTTTTTTGGGACCTTACTTCTTGTCACTACCCCTACACTTACATATATGTCACAGGCTAATGAGAACTGAACACAGACATCCCAACTAAAAGGATGGCAGAAGGAGACAACGTCCAGATTCCAATAACGAAACTTGATCGAGAGGTAAATCCCAATTTCATGTCGTGGGTACCGATTCCACTTTTTCGAGAAACTTCAAATTGTAGGGGTTCAAGTCGCATTTCTCTGAAAGCCAATATGCATAATGCTCTGAAAAATTCTGTCGATAAATGACCATTCTGTTGACAGAGCGTGGTTAGCTTCTTGAATTCCCTATTTGGGTACAATATTTATCAGTGTTGCGTCATTTCCAGTTAGTCTTCATTCGGTTGATGGTCCGTGGTTGATAAACTTCCCAATTAGCTTTCTTGAATTCCCTCTTTGTTTCGATTTTAAGGAAGAGAAACGTCTATATGCATGCAACAAACACGTGAATGGTTTCAATATTTTGTCAGAAAACGCATTTTCATCCTTTTTTTTTTTTTTTCTCCAGTTCCAGTTTTTGTTGTCTTTTGGCTTGGTTTTTCTTTTGTTATTTTAGATTACTCCATTGTGACAGGGCTTGAGGATTTCATGGTATCAAATAATGAGAACAATGAAAGAGAAGCTTGGCCGCATAAAAATATTGTTTCCAGGAGGTCTAAGGAAATTGCAATATCAAAATTTGAGCTGAAAGGATGGCAATTACCAAGTTCGATTGGGCTGCCTGCAGTCACAGACTAGGAATTTTTTCTATTGCCGGCTTCTTCATCTCAACCCCACTACTCTACGCAGTTAGGCTTTTCTAAGACTAAGGAAAGGGGGAGAAGTGAAAACCATTCATCTATTGAAGTCCTTTTGTCAATATAATATGTAGAGTTGTTACTCTCTTCCATCAGGAGTCGTGATATAAGTTTGGACCTGCATAAATAAGCTGAAAAAATACTTTTCAAATGTTGGCCAAGACTCTGAGGAAGCGTGCTTCTCAATTAAAATACATGTTTGGTACTCTGTGTTCATTCCATTTCGTTATGCATTTGTGTTAAGTTATACATTTCTTTGTAATTCTTTTTTTCTTTTTGTTCATTTCCGGCTAGGTCTCAAAGTTGGGGTTTGGATGCATGGGTCTGACTGGAGCCTACAATTCTCCCCTCTCTGATGAGGATGGAATCTCAGTGATAAACTATGCTTTCAATAAGGGAATCACTTTCTTCGATACAGCTGACGCTTATGGGCCCCATTCTAATGAACTTCTGCTTGGAAAGGTGCAGATTCCTAATTTTTACTTGCTCAACAAGTTGGATTTCATTTTAGCAGTAAATATAAGGATGACCACTGATGCATAAATGTCTTCATGATAGTTTTTATATATGTTCTGGTGTGAACAAACCGATTGTTAACTGAGGACCCAACTAAAACTTTTGTGACATGAACTGAATGAGATTAATATATTTCAGGCCTTGAAGCACTTGCCAAGAGAAAAAATTCAAATAGCCACCAAATTTGGCATCCAAAGAATGCAATTTCCTCATATGGAAGTGAACGGTAGCCCTGAATATGTTCGCTAGTGCTGTGAGGCGAGCTTGAAGCGTCTTGGTGTGGAGTACATTGATCTCTACTATCAGCATCGGATAGACACGAAGATTCCTATAGAAGAAACTGTCAGTATCTCTCTCTTCAAGCTAGATGCCTGCAATATAATGGATGTCTTCTGAATTTCTTTGTTTCTTAATTTTCATTTGTAATTTGAAAGGAACAAATTTTTTGGACAGTCATTATTTCCTAGTGATGATGGGATCTAGGTGACAGAACTGATTAGATACATCTTACTGTTATGTAGATTGGTGAACTTAAAAAACTGATAGAAGAGGGAAAAGTCAAATATATTGGTCTATCTGAAGCCAGCCCTAGCACAATAAGGAGGGCACATGCTATCCATCCCATCACAGCTGTACAAATGGAGTGGTCTGTATGGACTCGTGATATTGACGAAGAGATAATTCCACTTTGCAGGTTTGTTCAATACTTTTTTCAGTGAAAATCCTCGAGTAAAAGCTTAGATTGATTGTATTTGGAGTTGTTTTCCTCCATTTTCTTAGGTTACAAATAGTATTGTCTTTCTAACAAGAGGCGCTATGGTGGAAAAGACAGATTGCATTGTTGTTTGTTTCCATACTGAGTGGATAATTTATTAAAGTTTGTTTTATTCAACTTATGAGATACTCTCTTGATGCTTTCGAGCATGCAGGGAACTCGGAATTGGAATAGTTCCATACAGTCCACTTGGTCGTGGTTTTTTTGCTGGCAAAGGAGTTTTGGAAAGCTTGTCTGCAAATAGCTCCTTGATAAATATTTCGCCAAAGAAGCATCTCAAAAAGAACTACGGGATTTCAAGATGTTTCCCTTTCTGCAAATGTAATTTCTACATTATTCATATTTACAATGAGAAAAAGCGTAACCGAATCCGATGCTTTTTTCTATCAGGCCATGCATCCTCGGTTCCAAGGATACGACTTGGATAGGAGCAAGACAATTTTCAGTCGAATAGAATAAAGAAAATATATTATTATATTACTAATTAATGCAAATTATAAGTATGATAATAGATGTTTTCTAAACTACTTAGATTTAGTCAATAAACATGCAATTACCATAACAACAATAGGTATAATTTAAAATATATCATATAACAACTTCAATTTTCATAACAATCCCACTAATTTCATATTTTATTAAGTAGGTTCTCTAAAATAATTTTTTTTCAAATACATCACAAAATAAAATTATATATTAAAGGAATAAATAAATAAGTATTAACATTAAATAACATATTATTAATAAATAAATAAATTATTTTCACATATACCTATAGCAGCGTTTGTGTCAACAAAGCTGCTAAAGATAGTACCTACAGCGGCGGTCACAGTGACCGCCGCTGTAGGTACCTAATTTCTAGTCGTGTTGTATACAAACGCTGCTATAGGTAAAACTTTTAGTGGCGTTTTACAAAAACTGCCACTACAGAGTACACCTTTAGCAGCGTTTTTTTCAAAAACGTTGCTAAAATTAGGCATTTAGCGGCGTTTTAAAAAAATGTTGCTAAAGGGGGTCTATAGCGGCGGTCAGTGACCGCCGTTAAAACGACAGCCGCTAAAGGTAAAACTTGTAGCAGCGTTTTCAAAAAACCGCCTTTAAAAGGGGTCTGTCGCAGCGGTCACTGACCGCCGCTATAGACCCCCTTTAGCAGCGTATTTTGCAAAATGCCGTTAGCAGTGTTTTTAACGACTACCGCTACAGACTTATTTTTTGTAGTGCTGGGAGCATTTAATTAAGAAAAATTAGGGCGGTGAGGTTTGCACTGCAAAAGTGGAATAAAGATCACTTCGGTAATATCCATAAGGCTATAAAATCAGCCCAAGAGCAGATTTTGGTGTGTCAGCAGGGAGATCCTTCAGAAGAAAATCTACATCGGGAAGATTTATTGATGTTGGAATTGGATGAGTTGAGGAAACAAGAGGAACTTTTGTGGAAACAAAAGTCTCGTGTTGATTGGCTGACCTCGAGTGAACTAAATACAAAATTTTTTCATACCTCAATAGTTATTCGGCGGTGCAAGAACCATATAGATAGACTGAAAAATGAGCATATGGGTTGGATTTCGGGTAGGAGGGCTGTGGGAGAGGAATTTCTGGCTTTTTTCTCAAACTTATTCACATCTAGCAACCCATATTTTCCTACAGGCTTGGATGGGCTTGTGCACTAGGGATTACAACTAAAGATAATGAGGCTCTAACTAGATTACTGGATGAGGAAGAAATATTCACCACCCTTAAGAAGATGAGTCGGAGAAAGCACCAGGCCCCAACGGAATAACTCTTATGTTTTTTAAGCATTTTTGGACCATAGTGGGACCAGACGTTATTAATGTTGTCCAAGCATTTTTCTCTACTGATTGTTTGTTGCCTGAGATTAACCAAAGAAATCTGGTCCTTATTCCAAAAATTGATAATGCCTCTAAAGTAAGCCAATTTCATCCCATAAGTCTATGTAATGTAATATACAAGCTGATTTCCAAAATTTTGGTAGAACGATGGAAAGGTCTTTTGCCAAAATTGATATCACCTTTTCAGCTTGCTTTTGTCCCGGGTAGGAATATTCAGGACAATTACATCGTGGCAGCGGAATTGTTTCATGGGATGGGTCATAAACAAGGCAAAGAGGGGTGGATGGTAGTAAAGGCGGGTATGGAGAAAGCATATGACCAGGTGGAATGGAGTTTGCTTCTTCAGGTACTGAAGCTTTTCGATTTCAGTGAAAAATGGCTTAGTTGGATACATCAGTGTATTTCGACTCCAACATTCTCTATCCTTTTGAATGGGGCCCTCTATGGTAACCTCTCTCCATCTTAGGGGCTCCTTCAAGGTGACCCTCTATCATTATCCCTTTTTATTATTTGTTCTGAAATATTATCAAGGATTTTGGTGCGAGCTGAAATGCAAGAAATGCTTCGGGGAATCAAGTAGAGTAGGAGTTCTCCGGTTGTGTCTCATTTACTTTTTGCTGATGACCTTCTGATTTTTGCAAAGGCAACTGTGAGAGATGCTCATGCTATTTAGGTATGCCTTAATAATATTCGCAGTGGTCTGGCCAAAAAGTAAAGTGTGAGAAATCCTTTTTACATTTTAGTCGTAACTTTACTGGTTCTGCTACTATTCCTATATTGGATGTTTTGTGACTCAAAAAATTGCCTCCCAAAGCTATGCATTTGGGTCTTCCATTGCTTATTCCAAGATCGAAAACTAATGCAGTTGAACATTTAAAAGATCAGCTGTTAAATAGAATTTCAGATTGGCGTGCTAAGCTTTTATCGCAGGTGGGTAGAACTACCCTTATCAAGATGGTGGCCACTGCTATCCCAGCTTACCCCCTAAGCTGTTTTGTTATGCTCGAAGTCATGATGTTCTGAAATTGATAGGCTGCTTTGCCATTTCTGGTGGGGCTTTAGCCCTGAAACAACCAGAAATCTTACTCTTCATGCGTGGAAGTCCATTTGTGTTCCAAAAAGGGTAGGAGGTCTTGGCATTCGCCTTATGCATGAAATGAATATTTCCTTGGTGTCTTGCCTAACTTGGAGAATGGTACATGAGGAGGATAGCTTGTGGGTTAAGATATTACATAGCAAATATTTTCGGGCAGGTTCTTTGGCAATCTGTGGGTATTTTCAGTGTGCTGGCCCATCTTAAAATTGGTGCTTGCAATATTATAGGTGATGGTCATAATACCCAAGTATGGAAGGATCCGTGGATTCCTTCCTTGCCAAGTTTTGTTCCGCAGGCAATAGACTATGGGGGAGTTGAGGATGAGGAGCTTATGGTGGCAGATTTAATACTACTTGAGCCTCCTCGCTGGGACTTAGTTAAGTTGGAGCAGCTTTTTCTAGTGGCTCAATGGCTGAGATTTTAAAAATTCCTCTCCAGATTGATAGTAGACGAGATGCACTGGTTTGGATTCTTGATAACTCGAGTAAATTTTCAACAAAATCCATGTATAGTGCCCTGGTCCAGCAGAGGTTTAATCTGAATTCTCCTTATGTGGAGAAAACATGGAAAAGGCTGTGGGGTCACAAGCTCCATGATTGTCTCAAGCTTCTATTGTGGAAACTTTTATGGGACATCCTTCCTACAAGAGATAAGGTGGCTGAAAGAATTGGTGGGAGTAGTGAGGAGGAGGATACTCTTTGTGGTCTCTGTCAGTGTGGGGTAGAAACTAGTCAACATCTCTATTGGATTGTGTATTTGCTAGAATTATTTAGCATCTGTCTCCTTGGAAGATGGATTCACAGGCTTATGCTCATATGTCTATGCAGGAATGGGTTCATTGTATTATTGATCCAGTTGCTTTGCTTGGGCTTCCTGCTGAGGAGATGCATTGTTTCTAGATTTTTGCCACAAATATGGCTGATTTAATATGGGCAGCGAGGAATAAAAAAGTCCATGATGATAAGTCTACAGAGGTGCAACTCATTTCTAAATAGATTAATCGGCTTGCTCAAGAACATTCTGAAGCTTGGAAAACCAAAACATCAACAAGGTGTCAAAGATGGCAACCTCCTCCTCCTAGGTTTATTAAAATAAATTCTGATTGTGCCATTCGAGAGGAATTTTCTATGGTAGTAGCTGTGCTTCGTAATAATCTTGGGCGAGTAGTGGGAGCTTGTGTGCAGAAAGTGGGGCCTAGTCATCCTTTGGTTGGGGAGGTCATAGCAGCTCAGATGGGAGTTGAAAAAGCCAAGAATTGTGGTTGGGGGCAAGTAGTTCTGGAATGTGATTCTTCAGAAGTGGTGCGGGCTGTAAATTGTTTTCCTCTAATAACAGATTGGAGAATCAACAATGTTGTTTCTAATATCCATCTTCTTTTAGGTGATATGTAGGAGTGGAGGGCCGTTCATGTTAATCGTGGTGCAAATTCAGTTGCGCACCTTTTGGCTCGTTGGGCCGCCTCAAAGATTTCTCTTGGAGGCTCCTCCATTTTCTTTGAGCATTTTTCGGATTTGTTTTGGTTGTTGACTGATGAGGGGACTGACTTTCGCCTCCCTTGATTTGTTCTCTTTCTTTGTTGTGTTTCCTATTTTGTCATTCCTGATGAATAAAGTTAATAAACTTTCTCCCTTGAAGTTATTTCTCTCTATTTTCGGATAATGGACTTTGTTGTCTTTTCAACATGTAAAAAGTGTCACCCAAAATTTCGTCACTATAAATAAAAATTCTTGTAGTGTCCTTTTGTCTAATCTAATTGTGACTGACAAAATATACCTACACAGCTAACAGAAAACAAGTCTCCACCAATTATCAATCTACATTTTGATTTGCTCAGTGCATGTCGCTTAATAGTGACACAGTTTTTCGTTAGCGAAATATGCCTCTTTTTCTTGTTTGTGGTCCATATTTGTCTACCTGGTTAACTGAGATTAATTATTTGAAATTTTATTTTCCTGTTGTTGTCGAAGCATGCAAAATTCTTTTGGATCATATAATATGTATAGAAACTATTGATTAGGTAATCTAAAGTGTATGATTCTGAATTTGTTACAATTTGAAGTGTATGGTTCTGTATCTGTCCTGCCAACGTTTAACAAGTATGTCAATATCTTGGTTGTGTAAGACTACATTTGAGCATTATTTAGGAAAAATAAATTATGTCTTTCATGTGTTGTTGGACTCACATAACTCATACCTCATGATGAATTCCTACCCTAGATATCATTATAATAGATTGGGTATTTGATTGTAGAAACAACATATATACAATAATAATAAACACCATCTGATCCGATATCTTCACGAGATTAAACACAAAACACTGAAAGGGTTCATATATAATACAAATCATAACCAATAAAGTAATTCTCCCGTCTTTTGAGATAGTTATTGTTACAGAATATAATTCAAAAAATGAAATCTTCCTCTTCTTATTTGTTTGAGCTTTTGGATGAGTGGTAGATTTACATTGTATCAGAGTTAAGGTTTGAATTCATTACAAAACAAACGAACCTAGCCCCAGATAGAAGAGATTGAGTGCTGAGGGTATGGGGTACAGGTTTGGATCTTTTTGTTGCTGTGTCACAAGAATCTTGATGAATACCTAGCCGTAGATGGAAGAGTGACCTTCGTGCAAGACGAAAGAAAATATTGCATTTTGCTATAGATACCAAGCTGATGAGATCCACTATGTTTTGCGATTTTAAGATTTCTCAAGTGATTAGTAACAAACCAAAAAAAATAAAAAATAAAAACATTTTAGGGCATAATTATACTTTTGCAGTAGGGGAAGAGCGACTTGGTTGGGTTGGGGAACCAAGTCAAAAGTAGGACATTGATTCGAGGGTAAGTCATGACCACGAGTTATAGTTTGGCGACTAGGATGGTTTGGTAACTAGAATGGTAGTTTGTGAGTGTTTATCGTAATTTATCCTTTAATTTGTACATACATCAAAAAGTTTTGGCAATTATATTTTTTTGTTCATCATATCCATAGCATAGATTAATTTGGATTTTGTACAAGTGCACAAGACTGGTGGAATCAAATGGGACGAAAATGTGTGATTATTCAATTCGGAGGAAAATAGTATTTACGTTTAGGTTTCATCTAGTAGAGTCTTCTCCTCCTAGTACGTGTTATGTGATCACTTTTTTAGAAATTGGGCTTCTTTGATATTGAATATTCAATGTTTGGAGGTTTATCAGAAAAACTGAGGGAGGATGTGATGGAAATTGCAAGTCTATGAAATCCAAAACTTGGAGATTCTTCAACCTCTTAAAAATCTACCAGAAAGTGATTCTAGACAACAACTATAGCTCTCTGCATTTTGGCTTTGTATGATTGCCATGGAGATAATAGATATACCTTAAGTAGAACATTACCTATATTGTCCTCCACCAATGGAATAGTACTGGGGCTTTGGTCTATCTTTATTTGGCATGACATGATCAATAGTGCAAGTCCTGAGAAAATCTTCTTACTAGTTTAATACCTATATATTCTTAAAACAATTAATAATGCCCAGAATTCCGAGTTCTACAATGGCCATATGTTGGAGGTTCAGACGTGTTCGATCAGAAACTGTCATTTTTACTTGATTGTACTGAAAATATTATTTACTTGTACTATAACTGTATAGTTGGATTTAATTAAGTAAAACTGTCAAATGAGAGAAAGTTATCATAAATAAAGAAGCAATAGCAACACAAAAAACCACTAGTGAACCACATTTGTTTCGACCTCTAACCAAACGGACTTCAGAATTACAAAGAAACATAATCCTAATATAGAAAAACAACACTCCAGCTGCTGTATATTAAGGATGATCTTCATATTCTTGGGAATATTTCTGAACCTTGCATGACAAAGAAACTACAAATTGAAGATAAAAGCATCAATCATTGTAGCTAAAGATGGCAAATGCCATGACAAAGGAGACCACTGATCCTCACGTAGAAAGCAACCATCTTGTTTTCTTGTTTCACCTCCTAGAAGGGGGAAAAAGGATAAATAGTGCAGCTAGTAAACATTCAAACAAGTGCTTTCTTCGAACGGAATGAAAATTAGGAATTGGGTGATATATCTAACGATATATACTTACCTTTCACTAGATAAAAATTGCATGGCAGTTTCATAGGCCAATCTACCAAAGCCAATGCATGGATGAACTACCGCCTTCCTAAAGCCAATGAATAGTGGTATTCAGGTCATCCTTCCAATGCCATTCATCCTCTTTTATCGCCTGTACTCTTTCTAACTTTGGAGTACTTAAGACACCAGCACAGAAAATCTTCAACTCAGGACATTGTCTCACAATCACTTTTTCCAAAGATGGGAACATGAAGGAATAACTTCCCAAGCAAAAGTTTGTGAGCTTTGGTAACCAATCAAGTTTTAAGTGTGTCAGTTTGTTGAAAGTAATTACCTCATCAACTTCACTTGCTTCCCTTGCCACAATTTGGGTTATCCCTTTGCATTCAGTGACACTCATATTTTGGAGTTGCACGAGGCTTTTGGCTGTTGAGGATGTAACTAACTCACTCAATCCATGACATTCCGATATTTTCAGATTTGTCAAATTTTGGAAGGATACTGAGGATGGCACTAGATTTCTTAATTTGCCACAATTTGAAACTGTAAGAGTTTCCAGATTATGAAAGATTGGGCATGGTTGTGTCTTCTTTCCACAAATGTGTCAGCATACACATTTTAAAGAGCACTACTTGTCGTAAATTTGTGAGTGCCGTAGCACATTTTTCTTGACCAACAAGTGCTTCATATGGGAACATTTCTTCCCAGTATCTCGAACTCACAAAAAGTTTCTCTAGATTGTGTAGTCTTCCAATAAAAGTAGACGGAGAAAAAGCTAATCCATTGTCACGGCTCCTACAACTAGGAATTTTAATTTGCAAAACAACTCTTCCAAGAGCTGGCTAGGCCATACTGTGTCATTAAGCTCTAATCCCAAGTCTTTCAAGTTGGGAAACGCACCCTATAGAAGAATAAAAACATTAAACAAAAGAAACCGGAGCTAGTATTCAATTACTTCAAGAAGAAAATCTTAGTTAATTCAGAGAAATTACAGTATATGGGGACAATGAAATTCATGATGGGGATAAATAAATGGACAGATCAATGAATTCGCTGTAGTTAATGGAAGGAATAAGGTCCCAACAAGTTAGAGGATTAATATACATAGCCAACACATAATAAGAAAGTAAGGATTAAAGAGGAAATATGTGAATACTTTGGAACGATATAATGCGATCTCTTTGGACGCATGGAGGGAAAAACTAAGGTGCAAGTATTCTTACAATAGGTTATCTACAGTAGAAGTGATCCACAATATGTTAAGAGAGCAGTTATTGGGCGAGGTCGAATGAGTATTAGTCCTAGTTTCTTATTTAACAACATGTGTATTTAAAGAGAGCAATTGCTTGGCCTCTTACCTCTTCAACCACGAAAAGCGGTTGTCTCAGCTGAAATGTTTCTTGGAAGCTGGAATATTTTAAAGCAAAGATCTCAATTCCTTTGCAGTCCAACACACACAATATTTTCAACAAAGGCCATTTTGAAGGGCGCGCCCCTGGGAAAAAGCACTTGAGATTTGGCAAACTTAAGAGCTCCAGAGAAGTTAGTTTCGGAAACTCGAGTGTGGTGGCAACTTCTCTGCCTTCTTCTTTCTCAATAATGACCTCAACCCCACAATTTTCTATCTTAAGAAATTCCAATTGCATGAGGTTTTCGGAAATAGAGGCTGGAAAGACACTTTTAATCCTCTCACAACCAACAATAATTACTTCTTGTAGATTTTGAAAGCTGAAAATTCCTCCGGGATCCTTATTCCATATGTGCTTCAGCTTCGGCAGATAAGTCAAAAGCAAGTTTTTCAATTGAGTGGTGGTTACAGGACGTGTTTCTTGAAAAGATGGCACTTCTATGTCAAATACTTCTCTTAGGGAATAACAATCAACTATATGCAAAGTATTCAGGCACTGGAATATTACTTCCAGCATCCTAGATGGAAAGATGCTCTTAAGATTTGCACATGTTTTAACTCTCAGTATCTGAAGCTTGCAAAAGGAATTCGCTGCAAACTGGTTATCCCACACGAATTCAATGTTATCGATGTTGGAGATTTCCAAATTTTCCAAACTAGGGAATGTAACCTGCATCATTGATCCAATGTGTTAAATAATGACCTATGCAGGGAACATAATTTCAGGTAATTGAATATATCATGCAGTGTTAAAAAAAAAAAAAAGAGCGCATTTTTCCCCTGAGTTTTTCATCCAAGACATGATGTTTTAAATATCACAACTAAAGCCCAGAAAGCAATATCTTGTGTTCCCTAATGTGGACATGGAAAACACAAGATTTATAAGGGAAGAAGCGAAGATCATTTACCTCTTCACTAAATAGAGGTTGCCCTACATTGTGAGCCCTCTCGTTTGCATTCACTTTTTCACCTGCTGTCGTGCCTGAACTATCAGGCTTGAATATGAAACTTATCAACTTCGGGCAATGCTCTATGATCAATTGCTTCAAAGATAGAAATCGGATATTATGTCCGATGCAAAATCTTTTTAGGATCGAAAGATCTCCCAGGCACAACTCTTCCAGGCAAGGGGAACTCCAACTTGTTGTTTTTCCTTCTTCTTCTACATTTTCTGTTATTATTATCTCTTCCATATTCTTGTATTGGGATACTTTAAGAATTTTGAGTTGCACCATCGATGCAGCTGTAAAAAGTGAGAATATATATTTCTATTACAGTGCCCTTCACAGTCAAGTATGATAAGTTCTGAAACCTCGAGGATGTAAGTTTGATGTTTTTAATCTGCAAGAAGAGTTTGTCATCTCTTCCAATGTTATCGAGGACAATTCCAGCTTCTCCAATCTGGGGAACACGACCTGTAGCAGTAGTTAGTTCTAATTTATCATTCAAAACTACTTAATTAATCGATGCACGCCCTACATATGCATTTAGAGGAATGATCATCAAACATATGACATGTTAGTTATTGATTACCAAGACTATTCATTAGCACACTTGACCTTCAAATCTATGGTAACATGTGTCAAGGGTAGAGAAGACATTTATAGAATATTAGTGGTGTTTGTTAGTCAAAATTTTGGCACCTCAAAATTTGGCCTAATATAATAACTAAAAAATATTTTTCTCCCCATCAAATCATCCATTTTTACTATAATAAATATAAAAAAAATTCAAATTATCTCTCTCTATTTTTTTCACCAATTCTAATATTCTAAAATTTTAACACTCAAACACATAAAATAATGAAAAAAAAAAAAACGAAAGGACTTTTACGGCCAAATGGCTTACATTATACGATATGTCAAAAGTCATTTTCTATTCCAAAATTCAACTGAGAGATGCAATCCAAAAAGTCATGCCCTCAGATGAAGTCCAGTACGAGATGCGAAGCCACGTGTCACAAAAATCTAAATAGGAATAATCTTTTTGTAAAGCAATGTACCACGTGAAATGCCTTCCACGACAAAAATGTTAAATGTGTATCCCCATCATTAACTGAAAACCAACATTTTTTCTATTTATTTTGGTGGACATCATAATATTTTAATTTATACACTATTATAAGAGAATAGTTATAAATGCATTGGAGGGTACCTGTTCGTCTAGTACTAGCATGTGAAATTCAAGCTGGTTGCCATCAGAAATAATTTCTTTATAAGCATTCACTACAAAGCGCTGTCCCAATAAATCGTCTCGAAAGAGCTTTTGGGACGTTTTATGGTGTCCCAAAGCGCCGTCCCAATAGCCGCGTCCAAAAGGTTTTCTAGGACGCTAAACCCGCAACGACCCAAATTTTGATAGTTTGAACTAAAAATATCATAGTTTGGACTGAAGGTCTGAATCCGTTCCAAAAGACCCACTTCCAGTGATCTGCGTCCGAACTACAAACCAGTTCGGACTACTATCAAACGGGTAAACAGTTTGGACATGGAACTAATAGTCCTAACTGGGTCATTGTTTGAACAAACTCAAACTTAGTCTGAACTTCCAATAGTTCGAACAAACATAAACGCGTCCGAACTTAAATAAGTCCAAACCTTAAAACATAAGTCCAAACCGACTTTCATTTCGAACCAGTATAAGTTTGTCCGAACTTAATGTAAGTGCCAACATTACAACCGAAGTCCGAACTAAAACTGATTCGAACTTTTAAAACTTAGTCCGAACTCTATGTTAGTCCGAACATGAACAAAATTAGTCCCAACAGACATGTAGTTTGAACTCGTAAAACTTAGTCCAAACTATTATGAAGTTTCAACTGCCCGAGTTTAGTGCGAACTGAAAACAAAGTTTGAACGGCTCAAAGTACAGTTCGGACAACTGCGTGTTCGGACTTATGTTCGAACTTAGTATATATTGGTTGTAACTAATAAAATGATGTTGGAACTTAGCGAGTTTGGACTTGTAGAGTTTCGTTCGAACATTATAGTTTTAGTCTGAACCATTGGTTATCGGACCCGATAGAAGTCAGTTCGAACTTATATTATATAAGTCCCAACTAGGACCTGTAATTTTATACATGTTCGAACTTGGAAAACGTAGGTTCGAAATGAGACCTGTAATTTATGCAGAATCTCAAAAAATTAAAACCAAAATACCTCAATAAACCCATACATAAATGTGCTACAATAGATTACAAAGTACTATCATCCATAAAAGAAATCAATACAGGTCTTCATAAGTCAAAGTTACAAAAATAACATCATTCTCCAAATGTTAAACATTGTTTATAATGTAATGGTACTAGGCAAACATAAATCTAAAATAACATATGTCCAAAATAAGCATCAATTTAAACTAACATAAGTCCAAAACAATATAAGTCACATTGTCCAACAATGGATATGGGAATAGGGTCTACAAACCGTGGGACAAGTTTGCCATTAAATCATTCATGCGCTCCCTTATTTCCCTCATCAATCTGTCCTCCAACTCCTTCATTTCTTGTTCTCGCTCAGCTCGCATGCGCTCCATCTCTGCTTCCCGCTCTATTCTCATATGCTCTACCTCAGATTCCCGTTCCATTTTAAATCTATCTATCTCCAGTTGTGTCTCTCTTAATTATCGCACTACACTGGTAGGATGATGAACCTGAGGTTCTTGGAGGCTTCACTGCTCACCCCAACCCCTCACATAACCAGGCTTGGGGCCTAGGACCTGATGGAGGATATCAATGTCGGTGTAGGACCTCCCATCTGAGATAGCTTGCTCTTGCAATTCCCTCATCTTTTCCTGCAAAAAACGTGCCATAAGATGAATAATTAATATTAATTTTACATTCATTTGATATATATATCCAATTATAATATGTGATGAATGAAAAGGACTCTACAAGTGATAGCTGTAGTAAATCCGCAGCATAACGGCTATAGTATGGACTATTCCTGAGTACAAAAATCCCATATAGCTACCAACACAAGCAATAAAGTATTCCAATAACTTCAAGGAAACCACTAACCAGCACAATCAAGTACCAACACAATCACCAACCAACAGATCTATTACCAAGTACAACCATTAAGGATGACAATAACTATTAACAGTTTGAAACAAAAATCATACCAAATGGGTCAATGTAAGTGTACTCACATGATTGTCCTTAGCAACATCAGACAACCAGTCCCCATT
>CM025849.1:36164489-36236405 GCA_003952965.2 Morella rubra
ATCCTCATTAAGAACAGAACATACCCATTTTCCATAACAAAGCGTCTTAAAGCAGCTATAGCTTCACCAGGCCTTTCTTCCTTCTTCTTTTCCATCTCCCGCACCATAAAAATGCAACCTGGTAAAAATGGATAGAAGCAAAACAGAGTGAAGGAACTCCAAACTACAAGCACAACAAAATGAAGGACTACAACAAGTTTCACTTATTACCACTCGAAGAATAAAAAAAAATGAGCATTTTAAGAAATCAAATTACAACTCTAAAATAGAACCGCCAACACACCGAAAAAATGAATTTTTTTGTTCGAAACTAAATAAATCTAACCCAGAAAACAGAGTACAAAACTAAAAACAAAAGGATTACTACTAGGTTCTACGGACTTACTTGAATCTTCAAGAAACTATAGTGAGTTCCAGAAATCTTAAGCTACACAAAGTGGAGACTCTAGTGCGGCAACAGAGGAGAGACTCTTGCTTTAGCGGAGAAGCGATGAAATTTTGAACGTGAGAGAGACGGAATCAGTGGCGATGGTGGATAAAATGACAAACAATCTTGTTGGGGAAGATGGCTAAAAATGAGTCGTAAAAAAACTAAGCCAGAGTCGAGCCTTTCAAACAAGTCATTTCCGCTTTTATCATTAAGTGATGTGGCGAAACTTAGACCGTTGAATCCGCTTCTTCAAATCTATACCGGTCATTTGGAGCTCTTTGAACGTGACTTCTTTGGATCGAAATTTTTTCTCTAAATAACTTGAAATATGTAATAGCTTGCCAAATATCATCTTATATCATCTTAGCTCAATTCCTGTAAGGAAAGAGAGTGCACTCTCAATGTCATCAAATTTAATTTTGAAAATCCATTTAGGACAATGACATTACAATCAGAAGGTCTAAAAACAAGAAACCACACACACTACAAAAAAACAAGCCTCTAGTAGTGGTTTTTTTAGCGGTGGTCACTAAAAACGCTATTACAACACCCCTTTAGCGGCGTTTGTCTATGACCGCTGCTAAAAGAAAATCTGTAGCAGCATTTGTGTAAAAAACGCTATTATAGGTTATCTATAGTAGCGCTTTTTTACAAACGCTGCTAAAAGTTCGACTTTTAATGGTGCTTTTTAAAAAAGCGTTGCCAAAAGTTTGACTTCTAGTAATGTTTTACTAAAAACGCCGCTACAAGTTTGCACTTTAGCTGCATTTTGGCACAAATGCAGCTAAAATTTGAACTTTTGGCGGCGTTTGTGTCAAGACGCCGCTGAAACTTATACCTGTAGTGGCACTTTGTAAAAAATCACAACTATAATTGTTGGAGTTTTAGAGAAAGCGCTGCTAAAACTCAAACTTTTGGCAGCATTTTTGATAAAAAGCATAGCTAATACGGGAACTTGGTGCTGAGAAGATGTCAGCTGAGAAGGTGGTGCAAAGGATTGGGAAGGTTGCTAAGAATGCAAAGAAGATTGACTAGGCTGATCATTCCTCCATGAAAAATTCGGATGATTCCTCCATCCCAGATTGAAAGTGTTAGAGAAATGCTGATTTGGTGCTCTGATAAACCAATTCGCTGATTGCATTTGATCAAACCTACTCTCCTGTAATATCGGCATAATCGAATAATCTTGGTTCTTGTGACTCTTATCGACGCATAGAGAACACACATCTATTGTTTTCGCTGCCTTCACCTTCTCTAATTCGATAACCTCTAACCTCCTAGTCAAAGCAGCAATACGAGCCTGGACGTCAATATCCTCTTTGATTTCATATTTACCCCACCACCAATTGCTCTGAGAGGTTATATTGCCACTGGTGCTCAACCACAGATCATGTATTCTATTGTTGGGCACTTTCAGTAAGGTAATCAAAAAATGTGAGTGCTTGATCCGGTTCCTTGACAAAGAATTTTCTGTCGCACATAGTCTAAACAAACTGCTTGCATTTAGGAGTAAGTGCAGTATAAAAATAGTTGACCAGCCTCCAAGACTCAAACCCATGATGTGGACAAATGTTCATCAAATCTTTAAACCTTTCCCAACAAGCGTGGAAGGTTTTATCACCTCTTTGCATAAATTGACTAATTTGCTCTTGCAAAAATTGAGTTCTCTGAAAAGGAAAAAAATTTCTGTTAGAACTCACATTTCATATCATACCAGCTAGAGATAGAATTAGGCCTCAAAGAATTAAACCAAATATTCATTTTATCCTTTAAAGAGAAAGGAAATGAACGAAGTCTAATAAACTCATTAGTGCTAGCTTTAGTAATAAAAGTAGTGCAAGCCAACTCAAAGTCCATTAGGTGCTGGTAAGGACTCTTAGAATCCATCCCATGAAAATGAAGTATCACTAATATCATCCCATGCTTAATTGTAAAATTAGGTGCATCATTAGGTAAAAAAATGTATGATGGTGTACTAGTGCGCGTGGGCTGCAAAAAATCTTTAATAAGTGCATGGTGTAGGTGCAGCCATAACTTCTTCAAAATTCTCTTCCACATCCAGTTAGACCGAATCTCCTCTGGTATTACTTAGTGTGATCTGTAGTGAACATTACTACTTGTAGCCTACACTTTATTCGGTTTCTTAATGGATGGAAATGTGACTTAGAAACAAAAAAAAAAAAAAGAAAAAGAAAAAAAGCATCTGAGTAACCCATTGGAAAAGATAGCGAATGGATTTGGAACCAGTGCATGTATTTGGAAATCATGGGCTATTCTGCACAACCTACACCAAACCCAAAAAATCTGTGGGTTCCAATTGACCATAGCCAAACACATACAAAACTCCTTTTAACGGATCGTGTAGGAAGAGGGGAAGAGCAAAAAAACAGCGAGGTAGGAAGAAGAGAGAAATTGCGAAGGAAGGAAAGAGAACATGCAGGAAGATGCGAAGAGCAATAAAAAAGCGATAGAGGAGGAAGAGTGAAAATCGTGTAGGAAGAAGACAGAACGTGCAGAAGAGGAACAACAAAGAAATAGGAGAGAAAGAAGAGATAAAATGCCAAAGAAGAGGAATGGAAACTACAAGACATACGAACAAAAAGAAAAAATTGACTTGAGCCTGCAGGTTGAGTTTTTTGCCAAGCTTTCGGTTACCCTTATTTTTTCTCCACATGGAGGTCCACAATTGGGGCTCTGATAGTGTAATACCCCAAACCTTTTGAGCTACTTTTGAAACTCTTGTTGTTAAGATTTTCCTTTTTCTACTCCTTTTCCTTAGCATTTGCTTTATTTTAATTGCTTATTTCCTTAACGTTTTAATCTTTGACTTACAATCACTATTTTTATTGCAATCTTTGTGTTTAAATTGTATAATTGACTTGATTTTTATTTCCTTTAAGGTTTTAGATTAATCTGATTCAATTTTCATATATGTGACCGAATTTCCCTTTCTTATTTAAATATTTTATTTTTAGCCTTTGCTTTAATAATTTCTCCTTTCTTATAGTATTGTGATATAAATGATCCAATTTGATTTTATTTTCAGTTATTTGATTTTCTTTGAGCTTAATTATTTTAAAATGCTTGTTTAATTGCATTTAAATTTCAATTGGGCCTAGGGTTGTTGAATTACGGACTTAGGACCTATCGACATGAGTTGGGTCAAAGCCCACTAGCCCTTGGTAGCCCAAGAGACACACTCAAGCTCACTCAAGCACCCCATGGACGGCCAATATTGTGGAGATTTGCAAATCTTATCTTGTTGGCCATGTGTCAAATTCTCTTTGACCTATGTGTATAGATTCAATGAATGTCATTAAGTTCTTGTTTTCATAATCATTATGTCTCTATAAATATAGCATGCCCTTAAGTAATTACCTAGAATAAAGACAAAAAAAAAAAAAAGGAGATGTAGTGAAACACTCTTGGTCGGATAATTTAGTGAAGATTCGGTTAACTTAGTGAAGATTTTGCAAATCTATCTTGTTGGCCATGTGTCAAAAACTCTTGGACCTATGAATTAAAATTCAATGAATGTTATTAATTTCTTGTCTCCATTATCATGATGTCCTTATAATTATAGCATGCCCCTAGTGAAGAAGAGAGAATAAAGACAAAAACTAAATCTAGTGTAAAAGAGAGCAAGTGCTTTGTAGTGAGTCAAGAGAGAGTTAAGAGGAGAGAGAAAAGAGAGGAGTTATGAAGAGAGATGAGGCCATTTAAGGCCTTTGCACACAAAGGGGAGGCACTTTGTGCCCCTTTGCTTGCTGTGAGATAGATAGATAGAGAGAGAGAGAGAGAGAGAGAGAGAGAAGAAAGAAGAGAGAAAAGAGAGGATCGACCAAGAAAAAGAGAAGGAAATGAAGAGAAAGAAGAAGAAAATGGAAGAGGAGAAGAAAAGTTTGCATTCAAGCATAGGTAAGGGTGCTAATTTTATGCATATTTGGTGGGAAAAATGTGGGATTGAGCTTGTTTTGGTTGCATGTGAATATTTATGCTTATGATCAATTTTACATGCTTTTGTTGAGAAACCTTGTGATAAAAGGGTTTTGAGATGAACAAAATGGCAAGGGATGAATTTTATGGTTGAAATGGCAGATCAAGGCCATGGAAATGAAGCCAAGAGGGCTTGAAATGAAATTTTGAAGCAAACGGTCATGCATGTGTTGTTTTGATGATTTTGAAGAAAGTTATGAGATTACATGTGATTTTTGTTGCTGATCTATATTCTAATGCATGTTGTGATTATATTGTTTCGGTTATGATGACTTAAATCATTAGATCTAAGGATTATAGCACATGAACATCACATGAAATGGAAAAATTAGGACTTTTTAGTGAAAAACCCTTGCTGTCCAAAACATCTCCATGAAATCCATGGATTTTTTGCATGTAAATTGGTGGAAGTGTATTATATGGTCACAGTAGGTCCCAGAAAAAATTTCACCTCAATCAGACGTAGGGAAAGGTCAAAAATGCCCCTGGATGTCTCTAAGGGTAGTTTCAGTATTTCACATAAAACGTTAGGGTAAAAAGGTCAAACGGGAAAAAAAATTTATGGCTGTGTAGAGCATGAAAAATAGATTGAGAAGCCCAAATTTTAGTCCAAACCGAGTAGAATTAGGGGCTCAAATCACAAAGTCCGTTTAGCAGCTTAAATGGACTTTAGGCCCAATAACCCCAAACAAGCCTAGTAAACCTTGAAACCTTAGGATAGCCCAATAGGGTCTAATGAGGCCCAAATTAAAAGAAAAAAAGGTTATTAATTCTTATCGACTGAAGGACATTCAATATTAACCTTACTCCTAAATTCTATTAATTAGAACATAAATAGTACGTAATTAGTACGTACTAATAGTTCTTTTCCTCTTTAATGTTCTATTAAAAGTTCAAATGCATTCTTGTGCTATGTATTTACATAAACATGTTAAAGTACATATGCACATTTTATGATCACCTTTGGTGAATTATAAATCAGTGATGCATGTGATAAGTCACGCTGCATCAACGTAGCATGGGTATGGGGATGCAGTTGACCGAAATGACCAAAATTAAACTCATACCCAGAGGTGGTCCTGAGATCGGGTGACAGTACCGTTCATAGTGGGATAGTGCAAGCCACCACTGAGAGGATAGTGGTTGGTATACCTTGACAATAGAACAATGTATGTTTAACGGGTCTTGGTGCCGGGGCACGGGACAGTCTTAAAGGACGAGAAGGGGTTAAACAGACAGACACTACTGGACCATCAGGAAACAGATGATTGCATCAATCATACATCGTTATCCTGTTTAGGTACTTTCATTGTTTATACATGATTGCATGACATGTGACATGGAGTCACTCTCTTTTTATTGTTAAGCAGGATGTTGGACCTGATAATAATGAAATGTTTCAAAAGACTCTTGAAATATAGGCTAAGTGGACTATAGAAAGCTCACATTTTTATATATATTCTTTTATAATCCTCCCGAATGTCCCTTCTTATACCAAACCATGTTCGTTTAAAGGAAAGTGTGTATTTTTCTATGGGTGATTTCTTTCTATAAGGTTTATCAATTTCCCCTAATCTCGTCTTAATCTTTTGATGAGACCAAGTAGTTTTCAACCTAATTCGTTAATTAGATTTTCTTGCATATTATTACAAAATGATACTTTTTACAATTTTGTCATTTTTCGTTTTAGTCATTAATCGACTAAGGTTTTCCTTAGTAAAGTGCAAATATACCGATTTTAACTAGTAACCTTTTTTTTAGTCTTCTGCTAAGTAAATTCAAGGGCATTTCGAGTGATCCTAAGAGTTTTATTTTGCGGTAATCCCTGAATTTGTGCATGCAATTACTATATGCAACCTAAAGGAGTAAGTACCAGCACGAGGCGTGACGGATAGGGTCCCCGACCTAAGACCCTAACCAATGCTTATCCCTCTCACAAGTAAGGACTTGTAAGCACTCGTGTTTAGCCCATACCTCAAATTGATACTTCTTGGCCGACCTAGTGAGGAACTTACAAGAGCAACATAGCTCAAGTATCGGATCAAAAGAAAAGAAAAGAAAGATGAAATTAAAGAAATATGGATGGTTGAGAAGGTGAAAGAAAAGATGGATAAGCAAGCCTAAGCTTGAATGGGCTAACACTCAAAACAAACCTAGAACTCGATTGTGGAACGATGCCGCCACATACAACAACGATCCTTCAACAAAGTTGATAAGGCATCAGGCCTAACATTAAACACCAAACCTCCTCTGTTAGCTCAAGCTTCCAAGCCTAACCCCAATGGCCAATTCCCTAGCTTGACCAGCCTAACCCAGTGCAAATCAAGGCCTCTAATTATACAGGCTTAAACCCATGCAAGCCAAGGTCTTACAAGAGAGCATAGTGTCAGGCTTAACCCCAACACCGAAGATAAAGGCACAAAAACCAAAAAGCTTCATTGAAGACTTTTATTCAATTTGATAAATATTCAATGGATACTTACAATGTGTGCCATGGAGGGGTATTTATACTACTCCATGGGCTTGGGCGGCAAGGGTTTTTTCTTGTAGAGGAAAAGGCTTGATTGCCACACAATCAATCACCAAGGATCCTATTCAGGTTAAAAGGCAAGATCTTGTAGAGATCTTTCTTTTAGCCAAATAAGTATCTCAAAATATAAGGAAAAATAATCAAAGATTGATTGTCCACATATTTATCACATTTGGCTGGCCATAAGCTTCCATATAGGGAGCTAACCCTAATTGCCACATGTTCTAAAATCTCATAATGTCAATCAAGGATCAATCTTCCCAAATTGGGCCAAGATTGTTTCCTTAGTTGACTCTCACCAACATGGTAATGTTTGAGAATTAAAAGCAATAACATAACACCTTTAAAATAGGAGGATTCGGCCATATAGGGATTCCAAATGCGGTTTACCCTATATGGTCCCTCCTAGTCGCTTGTGGTGGTTGTCGCTGTCACTGATTCTCCACCACCTTGTAGGGTGGTGATATCAAAATGATCCACATGGTCTCCTGAGTCTTTTGAGACTAACTTCCTATGTGCTCCTTTATGCGCCACCGTGTCTAGTGGATATGTGGTAGTGCTACCAATCAACTCCACTTGGCCTCAGGATCTTCCTTGTATCAACTCCTCATGCACTCTCTGTTGCACCACCGTGGTTAGTGGCCATGAGGTAGTGCTATCAATATACTTCATTAAGCTTTGAGAACCTCCTTGCATTGGCTTTCCGTGCACCTTTGGTTGCGGCGTCTCGACCAATGGTCTTGTAGTGGCACCATCATTGTGCTTCTCCAACCTTCTTGAGTTACCTAGCATCAATTCTCCATATGCTTTTTCTAAGCCATGCCGATGCTTGTGTTTGTGGTTGGTTATGAATGAGGGCATTGGCCACGCCAAGTTGCCCATAGGCATGCCATGTGCAAGCCTCTCCGCGCCCATAGGCAAGCCTTGCTATCTTAGAGCCTATAATGAGGTTCCTATCAGGCTCACCTGTGTTTAAGTGTCAAAGTTTTGGGATAATTAAAATTTTGGAGTATAGAAGTTAGTGAAAAAAAAATGAAGATAATTTATGGGAGTTGGTGAAAGAATGAGGAGAGAAGATTTAAACAAATATTAGGGAAATTCAATTTTTGGTCACTAAATTTTGACCCATTTTATGTATTAGTCATTACGAAACGTAATTTCAGTTATCAAGGTGAAACGTAATGTCCTGCAAACCATTTGCAAACCATATGCACCTTTCTGTCCGAAATTTTGCCCAAAACTTTTCGGAAATAGCTTTCATTAATACCTTTGACCCAAATCATGCCATTCATTGGAAATCGCTGTTCACGGTGCCAATGATCACATTCGTGGTTTGTCCACTCCGCCGTTTTGTCCAACTCCGCCTTAGACACCTCTGAATAGAATACCAAGAGGAATTAACAATAATCTAGATTTTCCTATGAAGGAAAAAACACAAAAGAGAATTTAGGGACGAACCTGAAATAGCTTTTAGACAGCTGCTTAAGGCGGACCTTGGATGTCGGATGATGGAGGTTCGTTAATGTGGCAACGGTCTGTCATTTTGAAGAGTTTTAGGCTGAGGAGGAAGTGACGTGAAAAATGATGGGAGACAGGACAACGTTGCCTTTTTAGTCAAAATAACGGTCAAGGATCAAAATTTATAAGGGTATAAATTTAGTGACTAAAATTTGAAAAAAAAAATATTAATGACTAATTTGTAAAATGGGTCAAAACTTACTAACTGAAAAATTGAATTTTTTTAAATATTATAGTGAAAAATAATGATTAGATAGCAAGAGAGATTATTTTGTAATTTTTTTAATTAAGCCAAAATTTTGACACTTAAACATCACATCATAATACGAGAATATCAGTCCAGAGTCAGTTTTTGAATGCTTCTATTTGTATATGAATCCGATTTGATATTCGATTTTTTTTTAAATCTCTGCACTATCCGACTCTAAATTTGAAATCGTCTGAAATCGACCCAATCAGGTCGAGCCAAGTTGATTTCCAATTGGTGAATTGAATCCGGCGGATAGTGCAAAAACCTTACCTAAACCACCTTCCAAACAAGCAATTAGGATTTTACTCTTAAAATTGAATCATGTCCAGACGGCTAGCACATTAACAAGGGAATTATTTGTAATTTTGGATTCCTTTGTCATACATTTCTGATTATTGTAGACAAGCAAAAAAAAACAATACTTATCATGACATAAATGAGGATATACAAGTTCTGTGCTCATTAAGATACTTGGCATGAACACTCAAACAGTCATGTAGTTTCAACAATTTGGTCCATGTGGTACTAAATTAAACTATTTAGTTAATGGGTCATCAAAATGGGACACAAAAGTCCCTATATCCATCTCTCTTGTCTCTTCCCTAACAGCGTAATGCTTATTTGTCATTTCTAGATGCATCAGACCTACTGATCAAGTGACACGCGTTCACTATGCTTTTTAAACTAATATACTTTTCATAATATTCATTTTCAAGCGACATTGCATTCAAGTTATCAATAAATTTATACTTTATACTATAATATTATGATCTCATCATTAAATTCAGTGAAAATTTAAATTATATATCACAATTTATAAAGTGTAAATATATATTAGTTTGAAGTACAAAGTTTGATAGTTTAAATCGTATTTTTCCTTCAAGTAGAAGACGAAGAACACAAATTCCTCTGTTTTGTAACAATATAACAGTTCCATGCAAATATTAATTTTAATTTCCGAAAACAACATGTTTTTAAAGAGTTTTCTTCCCTCTTTTCACAGTGCTCCCTAATTTGCCTACTCACGTTTAAGGGGTTTATCGGGGTTTTATGTTTCTCATTGTGTGGGTTGTACTGGCTTGCTTTTTTGTAAATAAATAAATAAATAAAAGTATTCAAGCCAGTTCCGAGACATGAGCCATGCAGTGACGACTTGGGCTGCCAGTCCCTCGTTGTTTGGGTTTGTGTTTTTTTTTTTTTTTGGGACCTTACTTCTTGTCACTACCCCTACACTTACATATATGTCACAGGCTAATGAGAACTGAACACAGACATCCCAACTAAAAGGATGGCAGAAGGAGACAACGTCCAGATTCCAATAACGAAACTTGATCGAGAGGTAAATCCCAATTTCATGTCGTGGGTACCGATTCCACTTTTTCGAGAAACTTCAAATTGTAGGGGTTCAAGTCGCATTTCTCTGAAAGCCAATATGCATAATGCTCTGAAAAATTCTGTCGATAAATGACCATTCTGTTGACAGAGCGTGGTTAGCTTCTTGAATTCCCTATTTGGGTACAATATTTATCAGTGTTGCGTCATTTCCAGTTAGTCTTCATTCGGTTGATGGTCCGTGGTTGATAAACTTCCCAATTAGCTTTCTTGAATTCCCTCTTTGTTTCGATTTTAAGGAAGAGAAACGTCTATATGCATGCAACAAACACGTGAATGGTTTCAATATTTTGTCAGAAAACGCATTTTCATCCTTTTTTTTTTTTTTTCTCCAGTTCCAGTTTTTGTTGTCTTTTGGCTTGGTTTTTCTTTTGTTATTTTAGATTACTCCATTGTGACAGGGCTTGAGGATTTCATGGTATCAAATAATGAGAACAATGAAAGAGAAGCTTGGCCGCATAAAAATATTGTTTCCAGGAGGTCTAAGGAAATTGCAATATCAAAATTTGAGCTGAAAGGATGGCAATTACCAAGTTCGATTGGGCTGCCTGCAGTCACAGACTAGGAATTTTTTCTATTGCCGGCTTCTTCATCTCAACCCCACTACTCTACGCAGTTAGGCTTTTCTAAGACTAAGGAAAGGGGGAGAAGTGAAAACCATTCATCTATTGAAGTCCTTTTGTCAATATAATATGTAGAGTTGTTACTCTCTTCCATCAGGAGTCGTGATATAAGTTTGGACCTGCATAAATAAGCTGAAAAAATACTTTTCAAATGTTGGCCAAGACTCTGAGGAAGCGTGCTTCTCAATTAAAATACATGTTTGGTACTCTGTGTTCATTCCATTTCGTTATGCATTTGTGTTAAGTTATACATTTCTTTGTAATTCTTTTTTTCTTTTTGTTCATTTCCGGCTAGGTCTCAAAGTTGGGGTTTGGATGCATGGGTCTGACTGGAGCCTACAATTCTCCCCTCTCTGATGAGGATGGAATCTCAGTGATAAACTATGCTTTCAATAAGGGAATCACTTTCTTCGATACAGCTGACGCTTATGGGCCCCATTCTAATGAACTTCTGCTTGGAAAGGTGCAGATTCCTAATTTTTACTTGCTCAACAAGTTGGATTTCATTTTAGCAGTAAATATAAGGATGACCACTGATGCATAAATGTCTTCATGATAGTTTTTATATATGTTCTGGTGTGAACAAACCGATTGTTAACTGAGGACCCAACTAAAACTTTTGTGACATGAACTGAATGAGATTAATATATTTCAGGCCTTGAAGCACTTGCCAAGAGAAAAAATTCAAATAGCCACCAAATTTGGCATCCAAAGAATGCAATTTCCTCATATGGAAGTGAACGGTAGCCCTGAATATGTTCGCTAGTGCTGTGAGGCGAGCTTGAAGCGTCTTGGTGTGGAGTACATTGATCTCTACTATCAGCATCGGATAGACACGAAGATTCCTATAGAAGAAACTGTCAGTATCTCTCTCTTCAAGCTAGATGCCTGCAATATAATGGATGTCTTCTGAATTTCTTTGTTTCTTAATTTTCATTTGTAATTTGAAAGGAACAAATTTTTTGGACAGTCATTATTTCCTAGTGATGATGGGATCTAGGTGACAGAACTGATTAGATACATCTTACTGTTATGTAGATTGGTGAACTTAAAAAACTGATAGAAGAGGGAAAAGTCAAATATATTGGTCTATCTGAAGCCAGCCCTAGCACAATAAGGAGGGCACATGCTATCCATCCCATCACAGCTGTACAAATGGAGTGGTCTGTATGGACTCGTGATATTGACGAAGAGATAATTCCACTTTGCAGGTTTGTTCAATACTTTTTTCAGTGAAAATCCTCGAGTAAAAGCTTAGATTGATTGTATTTGGAGTTGTTTTCCTCCATTTTCTTAGGTTACAAATAGTATTGTCTTTCTAACAAGAGGCGCTATGGTGGAAAAGACAGATTGCATTGTTGTTTGTTTCCATACTGAGTGGATAATTTATTAAAGTTTGTTTTATTCAACTTATGAGATACTCTCTTGATGCTTTCGAGCATGCAGGGAACTCGGAATTGGAATAGTTCCATACAGTCCACTTGGTCGTGGTTTTTTTGCTGGCAAAGGAGTTTTGGAAAGCTTGTCTGCAAATAGCTCCTTGATAAATATTTCGCCAAAGAAGCATCTCAAAAAGAACTACGGGATTTCAAGATGTTTCCCTTTCTGCAAATGTAATTTCTACATTATTCATATTTACAATGAGAAAAAGCGTAACCGAATCCGATGCTTTTTTCTATCAGGCCATGCATCCTCGGTTCCAAGGATACGACTTGGATAGGAGCAAGACAATTTTCAGTCGAATAGAATAAAGAAAATATATTATTATATTACTAATTAATGCAAATTATAAGTATGATAATAGATGTTTTCTAAACTACTTAGATTTAGTCAATAAACATGCAATTACCATAACAACAATAGGTATAATTTAAAATATATCATATAACAACTTCAATTTTCATAACAATCCCACTAATTTCATATTTTATTAAGTAGGTTCTCTAAAATAATTTTTTTTCAAATACATCACAAAATAAAATTATATATTAAAGGAATAAATAAATAAGTATTAACATTAAATAACATATTATTAATAAATAAATAAATTATTTTCACATATACCTATAGCAGCGTTTGTGTCAACAAAGCTGCTAAAGATAGTACCTACAGCGGCGGTCACAGTGACCGCCGCTGTAGGTACCTAATTTCTAGTCGTGTTGTATACAAACGCTGCTATAGGTAAAACTTTTAGTGGCGTTTTACAAAAACTGCCACTACAGAGTACACCTTTAGCAGCGTTTTTTTCAAAAACGTTGCTAAAATTAGGCATTTAGCGGCGTTTTAAAAAAATGTTGCTAAAGGGGGTCTATAGCGGCGGTCAGTGACCGCCGTTAAAACGACAGCCGCTAAAGGTAAAACTTGTAGCAGCGTTTTCAAAAAACCGCCTTTAAAAGGGGTCTGTCGCAGCGGTCACTGACCGCCGCTATAGACCCCCTTTAGCAGCGTATTTTGCAAAATGCCGTTAGCAGTGTTTTTAACGACTACCGCTACAGACTTATTTTTTGTAGTGCTGGGAGCATTTAATTAAGAAAAATTAGGGCGGTGAGGTTTGCACTGCAAAAGTGGAATAAAGATCACTTCGGTAATATCCATAAGGCTATAAAATCAGCCCAAGAGCAGATTTTGGTGTGTCAGCAGGGAGATCCTTCAGAAGAAAATCTACATCGGGAAGATTTATTGATGTTGGAATTGGATGAGTTGAGGAAACAAGAGGAACTTTTGTGGAAACAAAAGTCTCGTGTTGATTGGCTGACCTCGAGTGAACTAAATACAAAATTTTTTCATACCTCAATAGTTATTCGGCGGTGCAAGAACCATATAGATAGACTGAAAAATGAGCATATGGGTTGGATTTCGGGTAGGAGGGCTGTGGGAGAGGAATTTCTGGCTTTTTTCTCAAACTTATTCACATCTAGCAACCCATATTTTCCTACAGGCTTGGATGGGCTTGTGCACTAGGGATTACAACTAAAGATAATGAGGCTCTAACTAGATTACTGGATGAGGAAGAAATATTCACCACCCTTAAGAAGATGAGTCGGAGAAAGCACCAGGCCCCAACGGAATAACTCTTATGTTTTTTAAGCATTTTTGGACCATAGTGGGACCAGACGTTATTAATGTTGTCCAAGCATTTTTCTCTACTGATTGTTTGTTGCCTGAGATTAACCAAAGAAATCTGGTCCTTATTCCAAAAATTGATAATGCCTCTAAAGTAAGCCAATTTCATCCCATAAGTCTATGTAATGTAATATACAAGCTGATTTCCAAAATTTTGGTAGAACGATGGAAAGGTCTTTTGCCAAAATTGATATCACCTTTTCAGCTTGCTTTTGTCCCGGGTAGGAATATTCAGGACAATTACATCGTGGCAGCGGAATTGTTTCATGGGATGGGTCATAAACAAGGCAAAGAGGGGTGGATGGTAGTAAAGGCGGGTATGGAGAAAGCATATGACCAGGTGGAATGGAGTTTGCTTCTTCAGGTACTGAAGCTTTTCGATTTCAGTGAAAAATGGCTTAGTTGGATACATCAGTGTATTTCGACTCCAACATTCTCTATCCTTTTGAATGGGGCCCTCTATGGTAACCTCTCTCCATCTTAGGGGCTCCTTCAAGGTGACCCTCTATCATTATCCCTTTTTATTATTTGTTCTGAAATATTATCAAGGATTTTGGTGCGAGCTGAAATGCAAGAAATGCTTCGGGGAATCAAGTAGAGTAGGAGTTCTCCGGTTGTGTCTCATTTACTTTTTGCTGATGACCTTCTGATTTTTGCAAAGGCAACTGTGAGAGATGCTCATGCTATTTAGGTATGCCTTAATAATATTCGCAGTGGTCTGGCCAAAAAGTAAAGTGTGAGAAATCCTTTTTACATTTTAGTCGTAACTTTACTGGTTCTGCTACTATTCCTATATTGGATGTTTTGTGACTCAAAAAATTGCCTCCCAAAGCTATGCATTTGGGTCTTCCATTGCTTATTCCAAGATCGAAAACTAATGCAGTTGAACATTTAAAAGATCAGCTGTTAAATAGAATTTCAGATTGGCGTGCTAAGCTTTTATCGCAGGTGGGTAGAACTACCCTTATCAAGATGGTGGCCACTGCTATCCCAGCTTACCCCCTAAGCTGTTTTGTTATGCTCGAAGTCATGATGTTCTGAAATTGATAGGCTGCTTTGCCATTTCTGGTGGGGCTTTAGCCCTGAAACAACCAGAAATCTTACTCTTCATGCGTGGAAGTCCATTTGTGTTCCAAAAAGGGTAGGAGGTCTTGGCATTCGCCTTATGCATGAAATGAATATTTCCTTGGTGTCTTGCCTAACTTGGAGAATGGTACATGAGGAGGATAGCTTGTGGGTTAAGATATTACATAGCAAATATTTTCGGGCAGGTTCTTTGGCAATCTGTGGGTATTTTCAGTGTGCTGGCCCATCTTAAAATTGGTGCTTGCAATATTATAGGTGATGGTCATAATACCCAAGTATGGAAGGATCCGTGGATTCCTTCCTTGCCAAGTTTTGTTCCGCAGGCAATAGACTATGGGGGAGTTGAGGATGAGGAGCTTATGGTGGCAGATTTAATACTACTTGAGCCTCCTCGCTGGGACTTAGTTAAGTTGGAGCAGCTTTTTCTAGTGGCTCAGTGGCTGAGATTTTAAAAATTCCTCTCCAGATTGATAGTAGACGAGATGCACTGGTTTGGATTCTTGATAACTCGAGTAAATTTTCAACAAAATCCATGTATATTGCCCTGGTCCAGCAGAGGTTTAATCTGAATTCTCCTTATGTGGAGAAAACATGGAAAAGGCTGTGGGGTCACAAGCTCCATGATTGTCTCAAGCTTCTATTGTGGAAACTTTTATGGGACATCCTTCCTACAAGAGATAAGGTGGCTGAAAGAATTGGTGGGAGTAGTGAGGAGGAGGATACTCTTTGTGGTCTCTGTCAGTGTGGGGTAGAAACTAGTCAACATCTCCTATTGGATTGTGTATTTGCTAGAATTATTTAGCATCTGTCTCCTTGGAAGATGGATTCACAGGCTTATGCTCATATGTCTATGCAGGAATGGGTTCATTGTATTATTGATCCAGTTGCTTTGCTTGGGCTTCCTGCTGAGGAGATGCATTGTTTCTAGATTTTTGCCACAAATATGGCTGATTTAATATGGGCAGCGAGGAATAAAAAAGTCCATGATGATAAGTCTACAGAGGTGCAACTCATTTCTAAATAGATTAATCGGCTTGCTCAAGAACATTCTGAAGCTTGGAAAACCAAAACATCAACAAGGTGTCAAAGATGGCAACCTCCTCCTCCTAGGTTTATTAAAATAAATTCTGATTGTGCCATTCGAGAGGAATTTTCTATGGTAGCAGCTGTGCTTCGTAATAATCTTGGGCGAGTAGTGGGAGCTTGTGTGCAGAAAGTGGGGCCTAGTCATCCTTTGGTTGGGGAGGTCATAGCAGCTCAGATGGGAGTTGAAAAAGCCAAGAATTGTGGTTGGGGGCAAGTAGTTCTGGAATGTGATTCTTCAGAAGTGGTGCGGGCTGTAAATTGTTTTCCTCTAATAACAGATTGGAGAATCAACAATGTTGTTTCTAATATCCATCTTCTTTTAGGTGATATGTAGGAGTGGAGGGCCGTTCATGTTAATCGTGGTGCAAATTCAGTTGCGCACCTTTTGGCTCGTTGGGCCGCCTCAAAGATTTCTCTTGGAGGCTCCTCCATTTTCTTTGAGCATTTTTCGGATTTGTTTTGGTTGTTGACTGATGAGGGGACTGACTTTCGCCTCCCTTGATTTGTTCTCTTTCTTTGTTGTGTTTCCTATTTTGTCATTCCTGATGAATAAAGTTAATAAACTTTCTCCCTTGAAGTTATTTCTCTCTATTTTCGGATAATGGACTTTGTTGTCTTTTCAACATGTAAAAAGTGTCACCCAAAATTTCGTCACTATAAATAAAAATTCTTGTAGTGTCCTTTTGTCTAATCTAATTGTGACTGACAAAATATACCTACACAGCTAACAGAAAACAAGTCTCCACCAATTATCAATCTACATTTTGATTTGCTCAGTGCATGTCGCTTAATAGTGACACAGTTTTTCGTTAGCGAAATATGCCTCTTTTTCTTGTTTGTGGTCCATATTTGTCTACCTGGTTAACTGAGATTAATTATTTGAAATTTTATTTTCCTGTTGTTGTCGAAGCATGCAAAATTCTTTTGGATCATATAATATGTATAGAAACTATTGATTAGGTAATCTAAAGTGTATGATTCTGAATTTGTTACAATTTGAAGTGTATGGTTCTGTATCTGTCCTGCCAACGTTTAACAAGTATGTCAATATCTTGGTTGTGTAAGACTACATTTGAGCATTATTTAGGAAAAATAAATTATGTCTTTCATGTGTTGTTGGACTCACATAACTCATACCTCATGATGAATTCCTACCCTAGATATCATTATAATAGATTGGGTATTTGATTGTAGAAACAACATATATACAATAATAATAAACACCATCTGATCCGATATCTTCACGAGATTAAACACAAAACACTGAAAGGGTTCATATATAATACAAATCATAACCAATAAAGTAATTCTCCCGTCTTTTGAGATAGTTATTGTTACAGAATATAATTCAAAAAATGAAATCTTCCTCTTCTTATTTGTTTGAGCTTTTGGATGAGTGGTAGATTTACATTGTATCAGAGTTAAGGTTTGAATTCATTACAAAACAAACGAACCTAGCCCCAGATAGAAGAGATTGAGTGCTGAGGGTATGGGGTACAGGTTTGGATCTTTTTGTTGCTGTGTCACAAGAATCTTGATGAATACCTAGCCGTAGATGGAAGAGTGACCTTCGTGCAAGACGAAAGAAAATATTGCATTTTGCTATAGATACCAAGCTGATGAGATCCACTATGTTTTGCGATTTTAAGATTTCTCAAGTGATTAGTAACAAACCAAAAAAAATAAAAAATAAAAACATTTTAGGGCATAATTATACTTTTGCAGTAGGGGAAGAGCGACTTGGTTGGGTTGGGGAACCAAGTCAAAAGTAGGACATTGATTCGAGGGTAAGTCATGACCACGAGTTATAGTTTGGCGACTAGGATGGTTTGGTAACTAGAATGGTAGTTTGTGAGTGTTTATCGTAATTTATCCTTTAATTTGTACATACATCAAAAAGTTTTGGCAATTATATTTTTTTGTTCATCATATCCATAGCATAGATTAATTTGGATTTTGTACAAGTGCACAAGACTGGTGGAATCAAATGGGACGAAAATGTGTGATTATTCAATTCGGAGGAAAATAGTATTTACGTTTAGGTTTCATCTAGTAGAGTCTTCTCCTCCTAGTACGTGTTATGTGATCACTTTTTTAGAAATTGGGCTTCTTTGATATTGAATATTCAATGTTTGGAGGTTTATCAGAAAAACTGAGGGAGGATGTGATGGAAATTGCAAGTCTATGAAATCCAAAACTTGGAGATTCTTCAACCTCTTAAAAATCTACCAGAAAGTGATTCTAGACAACAACTATAGCTCTCTGCATTTTGGCTTTGTATGATTGCCATGGAGATAATAGATATACCTTAAGTAGAACATTACCTATATTGTCCTCCACCAATGGAATAGTACTGGGGCTTTGGTCTATCTTTATTTGGCATGACATGATCAATAGTGCAAGTCCTGAGAAAATCTTCTTACTAGTTTAATACCTATATATTCTTAAAACAATTAATAATGCCCAGAATTCCGAGTTCTACAATGGCCATATGTTGGAGGTTCAGACGTGTTCGATCAGAAACTGTCATTTTTACTTGATTGTACTGAAAATATTATTTACTTGTACTATAACTGTATAGTTGGATTTAATTAAGTAAAACTGTCAAATGAGAGAAAGTTATCATAAATAAAGAAGCAATAGCAACACAAAAAACCACTAGTGAACCACATTTGTTTCGACCTCTAACCAAACGGACTTCAGAATTACAAAGAAACATAATCCTAATATAGAAAAACAACACTCCAGCTGCTGTATATTAAGGATGATCTTCATATTCTTGGGAATATTTCTGAACCTTGCATGACAAAGAAACTACAAATTGAAGATAAAAGCATCAATCATTGTAGCTAAAGATGGCAAATGCCATGACAAAGGAGACCACTGATCCTCACGTAGAAAGCAACCATCTTGTTTTCTTGTTTCACCTCCTAGAAGGGGGAAAAAGGATAAATAGTGCAGCTAGTAAACATTCAAACAAGTGCTTTCTTCGAACGGAATGAAAATTAGGAATTGGGTGATATATCTAACGATATATACTTACCTTTCACTAGATAAAAATTGCATGGCAGTTTCATAGGCCAATCTACCAAAGCCAATGCATGGATGAACTACCGCCTTCCTAAAGCCAATGAATAGTGGTATTCAGGTCATCCTTCCAATGCCATTCATCCTCTTTTATCGCCTGTACTCTTTCTAACTTTGGAGTACTTAAGACACCAGCACAGAAAATCTTCAACTCAGGACATTGTCTCACAATCACTTTTTCCAAAGATGGGAACATGAAGGAATAACTTCCCAAGCAAAAGTTTGTGAGCTTTGGTAACCAATCAAGTTTTAAGTGTGTCAGTTTGTTGAAAGTAATTACCTCATCAACTTCACTTGCTTCCCTTGCCACAATTTGGGTTATCCCTTTGCATTCAGTGACACTCATATTTTGGAGTTGCACGAGGCTTTTGGCTGTTGAGGATGTAACTAACTCACTCAATCCATGACATTCCGATATTTTCAGATTTGTCAAATTTTGGAAGGATACTGAGGATGGCACTAGATTTCTTAATTTGCCACAATTTGAAACTGTAAGAGTTTCCAGATTATGAAAGATTGGGCATGGTTGTGTCTTCTTTCCACAAATGTGTCAGCATACACATTTTAAAGAGCACTACTTGTCGTAAATTTGTGAGTGCCGTAGCACATTTTTCTTGACCAACAAGTGCTTCATATGGGAACATTTCTTCCCAGTATCTCGAACTCACAAAAAGTTTCTCTAGATTGTGTAGTCTTCCAATAAAAGTAGACGGAGAAAAAGCTAATCCATTGTCACGGCTCCTACAACTAGGAATTTTAATTTGCAAAACAACTCTTCCAAGAGCTGGCTAGGCCATACTGTGTCATTAAGCTCTAATCCCAAGTCTTTCAAGTTGGGAAACGCACCCTATAGAAGAATAAAAACATTAAACAAAAGAAACCGGAGCTAGTATTCAATTACTTCAAGAAGAAAATCTTAGTTAATTCAGAGAAATTACAGTATATGGGGACAATGAAATTCATGATGGGGATAAAGAAATGGACAGATCAATGAATTCGCTGTAGTTAATGGAAGGAATAAGGTCCCAACAAGTTAGAGGATTAATATACATAGCCAACACATAATAAGAAAGTAAGGATTAAAGAGGAAATATGTGAATACTTTGGAACGATATAATGCGATCTCTTTGGACGCATGGAGGGAAAAACTAAGGTGCAAGTATTCTTACAATAGGTTATCTACAGTAGAAGTGATCCACAATATGTTAAGAGAGCAGTTATTGGGCGAGGTCGAATGAGTATTAGTCCTAGTTTCTTATTTAACAACATGTGTATTTAAAGAGAGCAATTGCTTGGCCTCTTACCTCTTCAACCACGAAAAGCGGTTGTCTCAGCTGAAATGTTTCTTGGAAGCTGGAATATTTTAAAGCAAAGATCTCAATTCCTTTGCAGTCCAACACACACAATATTTTCAACAAAGGCCATTTTGAAGGGCGCGCCCCTGGGAAAAAGCACTTGAGATTTGGCAAACTTAAGAGCTCCAGAGAAGTTAGTTTCGGAAACTCGAGTGTGGTGGCAACTTCTCTGCCTTCTTCTTTCTCAATAATGACCTCAACCCCACAATTTTCTATCTTAAGAAATTCCAATTGCATGAGGTTTTCGGAAATAGAGGCTGGAAAGATACTTTTAATCCTCTCACAACCAACAATAATTACTTCTTGTAGATTTTGAAAGCTGAAAATTCCTCCGGGATCCTTATTCCATATGTGCTTCAGCTTCGGCAGATAAGTCAAAAGCAAGTTTTTCAATTGAGTGGTGGTTACAGGACGTGTTTCTTGAAAAGATGGCACTTCTATGTCAAATACTTCTCTTAGGGAATAACAATCAACTATATGCAAAGTATTCAGGCACTGGAATATTACTTCCAGCATCCTAGATGGAAAGATGCTCTTAACATTTGCACATGTTCTAACTCTCAGTATCTGAAGCTTGCAAAAGGAATTCGCTGCAAACTGGTTATCCCACACGAATTCAATGTTATCGATGTTGGAGATTTCCAAATTTTCCAAACTAGGGAATGTAACCTGCATCATTGATCCAATGTGTTAAATAATGACCTATGCAGGGAACATAATTTCAGGTAATTGAATATATCATGCAGTGTTAAAGAAAAAAAAAAAGAGCGCATTTTTCCCCTGAGTTTTTCATCCAAGACATGATGTTTTAAATATCACAACTAAAGCCCAGAAGCAATATCTTGTGTTCCCTAATGTGGACATGGAAAACACAAGATTTATAAGGGAAGAAGCGAAGATCATTTACCTCTTCACTAAATAGAGGTTGCCCTACATTGTGAGCCCTCTCGTTTGCATTCACTTTTTCACCTGCTGTCGTGCCTGAACTATCAGGCTTGAATATGAAACTTATCAACTTCGGGCAATGCTCTATGATCAATTGCTTCAAAGATAGAAATCGGATATTATGTCCGATGCAAAATCTTTTTAGGATCGAAAGATCTCCCAGGCACAACTCTTCCAGGCGAGGGAACAACTCCTTAAAACTTGTTGTTTTTCCTTCTTCTTCTACATTTTCTGTTATTATTATCTCTTCCATATTCTTGTATTGGGATACTTTAAGAATTTTGAGTTGCACCATGATGCAGCTGTAAAAAGTGAGAATATATATTTCTATTACAAGTGCCCTTCACAGTCAAGTATGATAAGTTCTGAAACCTCGAGGATGTAAGTTTGATGTTTCTTAATCTGCAAGAAGAGTTTGTCATCTCTTCCAATGTTATCGAGGACAATTCCACTTCTCCAATCTGGGGAACACGACCTGTAGCAGTAGTTAGTTCTAATTTATCATTCAAAACTACTTAATTAATCGATGCACGCCCTACATATGCATTTAGAGGAATGAATCATCAAACATATGACATGTTAGTTATTGATTACCAAGACTATTCATTAGCACACTTGACCTTCAAATCTATGGTAACATGTGTCAAGGGTAGAGAAGACATTTATAGAATATTAGTGGTGTTTGTTAGTCAAAATTTTGGCACCTCAAAATTTTGGCCTAATATAATAACTAAAAAATATTTTTTCTCCCCATCAAATCATCCATTTTTACTATAATAAATATAAAAAAAAATCGTTCAAATTATCTCTCTCTATTTTTTCACCAATTCTAATATTCTAAAATTTTAACACTCAAACACCACATAAAATAATGAAAAAAAAAAAACGAAAGGAACTTTTACGGCCAAATGGCTTACATTATACGATATGTCAAAAGTCATTTTCTATTCCAAAATTCAACTGAGAGATGCAATCCAAAAAGTCATGCCCTCAGATGAAGTCCAGTACGAGATGCGAAGCCACGTGTCACAAAAATCTAAATAGGAATAATCTTTTTGTAAAGCAATGTACCACGTGAAATGCCTTCCACGACAAAAATGTTAAATGTGTATCCCCATCATTAACTGAAAACCAACATTTTTTCTATTTATTTTGGTGGACATCATAATATTTTAATTTATACACTATTATAAGAGAATAGTTATAAATGCATTGGAGGGTACTGTTCGTCTAGTACTAGCATGTGAAATTCAAGCTGGTTGCCATCAGAAATAATTTCTTTATAAGCATTCACTACAAAGCGCTGTCCCAATAAATCGTCTCGAAAGAGCTTTTGGGACGTTTTATGGTGTCCCAAAGCGCCGTCCCAATAGCCGCGTCCCAGAAGGTTTTCTAGGACGCTAAACCCGCAACCGACCCAAATTTTGATAGTTCGAACTAAAAATATCATAGTTTGGACTGAAGGTCTGAATCCGTTCCAAAAGACCCACTTCCAGTGATCTGCGTCCGAACTACAAACCAGTTCGGACTACTATCAAACGGGTAAACAGTTTGGACATGGAACTAATAGTCCTAACTGGGTCATTGTTTGAACAAACTCAAACTTAGTCTGAACTTCCAATAGTCCGAACAAACATAAACGCGTCCGAACTTAAATAAGTCCAAACCGACTTTCAGTTCGAACCAGTATAAGTTTGTCCGAACTTAATGTAAGTGCCAACATTACAACCGAAGTCCGAACTAAAACTGGTTCGAACTTTTAAAACTTAGTCCGAACTCTATGTTAGTCCGAACATGAACAAAATTAGTCCCAACAGACATGTAGTTCGAACTCGTAAAACTTAGTCCAAACTATTATGAAGTTTCAACTGCCCGAGTTTAGTGCGAACTGAAAACAAAGTTTGAACGGCTCAAAGTACAGTTCGGACAATTGCGTGTTCGGACTTATGTTCGAACTTAGTATATATTGGTTGTAACTAATAAAATGATGTTGGAACTTAGCGAGTTTGGACTTGTAGAGTTTCGGTTCGAACATTATAGTTTTAGTCGAACCACTGGTTATCGGACCCGATAGAAGTCAGTTCGAACTTATATTATATAAGTCCCAACTAGGACCTGTAATTTTATACATGTTCGAACTTGGAAAACGTAGGTTCGAAATGAGACCTGTAATTTATGCAGAATCTCAAAAAATTAAAACCAAAATACCTCAATAAACCCATACATAAATGTGCTACAATAGATTACAAAGTACTATCATCCATAAAAGAAATCAATACAGGTCTTCATAAGTCAAAGTTACAAAAATAACATCATTCTCCAAATGTTAAACATTGTTTATAATGTAATGGTACTAGGCAAACATAAATCTAAAATAACATATGTCCAAAATAAGCATCAATTTAAACTAACATAAGTCCAAAACAATATAAGTCACATTGTCCAACAATGGATATGGGAATAGGGTCTACAAACCGTGGGAGGAGTTTGCCATTAAATCATTCATGCGCTCCCTTATTTCCCTCATCAATCTGTCCTCCAACTCCTTCATTTCTTGTTGTCGCTCAGCTCGCATGCGCTCCATCTCTGCTTCCCGCTCTATTCTCATATGCTCTACCTCAGCTTCCCGTTCCATTTTAAATCTATCTATCTCCAGCTGTGCCTCTCTTAATTGTCGCACTACACTGGTGGATGATGAACCTGAGGTTCTTGGAGGCTTCACTGCTCGCCCCAACCCCCTCACATAACCAGGCTTGGGGCCTAGGACCTGATGGAGGATATCAATGTCGGTGTAGGACCTCCCATCTGAGATAGCTTGCTCTTGCAATTCCCTCATCTTTTCCTGCAAAAAACGTGCCATAAGATGAATAATTAATATTAATTTTACATTCATTTGATATATATATCCAATTATAATATGTGATGAATGAAAAGGACTCTACAAGTGATAGCTGTAGTAAATCCGGCAGCATAACGGCTATAGTATGGACTATTCCTGAGTACAAAAATGTCATATAGCTACCAACACAAGCAACAAAGTATTCCAATAACTTCGAGAGAACCACTAACCAGCACAATCAAGTACCAACACAACACCAACCAACAGATCTATTACCAAGTACAACCATTAAGGATGACAATAACTATTAACAGTTTGAAACAAAAATCATACCAAATGGGTCAATGTAAGTGTACTCACATGATTGTCCTTAGCAACATCAGACAACCAGTCCCCATTTTTTCGCTTGTGGGATGCAGCATACAATTCAGCAGGCCCAATCTCTGAAGTTACAGAGGGGAAATTTCCTAGAGAATTATGTAACAAGTTAGTAATGAAGTAAATAAACATAGCCATATACAAGTAAGAATTATATCACTTACCAACACTTTTCGATATCGAGCAAACATCCTTGTACCCACTGTGTGGAAAACCGTCAAGCCCTTTCTATTTTTAGTGTTTACTTTACACTTTTCCTGGAAACAGTTTCATGATAAATGGTTAAACGCGTTCGGAATTACTAATTGTACTCAAAGATATACATGTACCTCATATTTTGGATCAGCAAACATGTCGCACAATTTTGCCTAGGTATCTTCATCCATATCGGGATGGGGGTGTTGAACAACCACTTCCTTATAACTTCAAAAAGCATGTTCTGACTTCAGAGTAAATGTTTAAACATACGTGACACAAGTTCCAACAATAATCTCATCAGTTCCCACCATATATCTCATGCAATAGAATTCAATTTGAACAATATATCAGAGTTGACAGAGTTGCAAAGCACAGTTACAACAGACAAATATTCAGTTTGAACCAATATAAATAAGTTTTAACAGACAAATATTCAGTTCAGACCAATATAAATATGTTTCAACAGACAAATATGTAGTTCGAACTACAGCGGACAGACACAAATTCTGCAGAAACCCAATGACTGAATAACCACAACAAGGACCCCAACCACGAAATAACAATTTGGAAGCATGTAAAAAACATAGGGATTTCATCCAGACACCAAACCTGGTTGGGGATTTCAGCAAATCGTACAAATTCTTGAGGTTTCCTCCCAAAATAGCTCATACAAAATTAACCTTCGAATCAACAGCATTCAAAGGAGAGGAGAAACGGAAACTGAAGTAGATGTGAAACGAACATACCTCAATGGAACTTCTGACCGGAGCTTGGCCAGAAACAACCTCCCCAAATGCCCTCACACCCACGCTCACCCACAAAACCCACGAAGATATCGAGATCTTTCGAGCCACCCAAGACCCCAATCTCCCCACAAATTCGATTACAATGTTCTCTTCGGTGTTCTCGGTCACCACAACCCTAGAATCTCCCTTTGCCCAGCCTAAAGTTCCCCTTTTGTTCAGCAGCTTCATGCACAAATGGGTATGCACGAAGCTGCTAAGTTTTTTTTTAAGTCTGTGTTCCCAGTTCGAACTAGAATACTTAAGTTCGGACTAAGCTAGTAAGTTGGACGACACCGTTTGGTTCCCATTCATTCATGTTCGAACTGATCTCACCTCGTTCGCACTTACATAATCCATGGTCCAACTTAAAAAATCCGAGAGATGATATTTGAGCAGTCATTTGAAACTCAGACAAATTTTTTTTTTTTGCCTCCACTCAGACGAAATAGATGTTCCTACTAGACATATATATGGTTGAGAGTGTATATATATTGGTCCGAACTAATCATTATGGCGTCGTTTGTAGATATCTTAGTTCGGACTTATTCTCAACTTAGTTCGCACAGGACATTACGAAGACGTAACTTGTGTTTGGCCCAGTTGGAACGTAATATTCAAAGTTCGAATGTTAAACAAACTACAATCATTTAAAAAACACGTACCAATTTACAATTCAATCACAATTTGATTAACACTTTCTAATGATGAAAATAATGTGAACAAAACATGGTAGGTACATCAATTTGAGTTAGCACTCCTTAACACCTTGAGTGTAACACATATTAACACACGTGCTACACTTATTACTAATGTGCCAACTCTAACATACATTTGCTTAACACATCTTGCACATCTATACTAATGTGCTCATAATATCATCGGTTATCAAACTGTATTAAACACATTCTAACAAAATGAGTTTATCACACATTAACTCACATGTGCTACACTCATTATCAATGTCTCAAGTTAGCATAATGATCTTCATCACTTCATTGGTGTACATATGATCACAACATGGTAGGTACATGAAATAAAGACGACATTTAACACACATTAGTGTACATGTAATAAAAATATGGTAGGTACATCGTAATAGCATAATGAGTTTAACACACATTACCATAATGAGTAATCCAATGTGAATATATAGTTCGCACTAACATATATTCGTTCGACCTAAAACAGATAAGTTCGAACTAACATAAGGTCATTCGCACTTACTATACCAATTCGGACTGAAAATGCCGGGAAACAAAATTTGCGCGGTCACATGAAAGTCAAATGAAATACATGTTCAAACTAGAACATATAAACGTGTGAACTCAATATACATTAGTTGGACTAGAACATATAAGTTCGAACTTGGAATGACAGTCATGGCCAATTAAAGTGATTAGGGTGGTCCAAACTAAGGTAGCCTCAGTTCGAACTGGTTCACGCGACGTCGTTTTGATGTTTTAGTTTCAACTTAAAACGTTCATTTTAACGTGGCCGGAGGAAGCCCGCGAAAATTAAAATTTGAAGTTCGAACTGGGTACATAATTCATGTGACTTAGTTCGAACCTCAGGCAAACTAGTCCAAACCAATAAAACAGAAGTTTGAACTGGTAAGTATGACATCGTTTTGATGTTTACTTCCATATAAAAACGTGAACTTTAACGTGGCGGAGGAATCCTGGAAAAAAAATTGAAAGTGCGAACTAGAGGAAAAAAGTGCGAACTAGTAAAATTAGTGGTTGAACTTTCCGTTCTGTTCAAACTAAATTATCAACGTCTGAACTGTGCTGTAGTTTGAACTCTAACTCTGTTATTATTCAAACTTTAGAAATGTTAGTTGGACCGAAAGTTTCAAATGCACACTGAGTTATAGTAAGTGCAGACTTAAATTTTTCAGTTGAAACCGAGTTCACTCTAGTTTCACTCAAACTCCCACAATATTTAAGTGTTTGGAATTTTTATGTGTTCATTGGTTAAAATGTATGTTTTGCAAAAATTATTCTTGGCTTCTTGGGTTATATAAAGTTCCATTAATACTTTTTTACCTTGAACGCTTTCATTTGATAACGTAACTTAATTAAAAAAAAGAGAGACATAAACATAAAAATTAGTACAAACCAGCAATATAAACATAAAGATAACAATTGTCCATATAGAAATGTCCATAAAGAAGTGTCCATCATATCCAAAATAAGTACAAAACCAACAAAATAAAATATCAAAGTGTCAAAAATAACATTATCCCAAAATAAGTACATAACCCAAAAAGAAGACATAAAATAAAAACTGGACTACTAAAGTGAATCAACCGTCCTCTGCATCGCATCGACCGAACCGCTAAGGCGCTCGACCTTGTTCCCCAACTAATCTATCTGTCCTGCTGTCGGTCGAACTTTGTCTAATGAGATCGTCAAGCCGACCAAAGCGTTCAAGAAGCTTGGTGGCCCGGGTCGAGCTGCGTCGTCTACCGCTCCTTACCCCGTTTGAGCTGCGATCTGCTCTTCCTCAACGTCTCTAAGTAGATCGGACCGGGAGGCTTTTGTCTGTCCTCCCCAACATGTGAAGGGACCTTAATAGCATCCAAGAAGTTTGTCAAGAGGAGGCCGTAAGGAACACCACTCACCTCGAAGGAAATTTCCTTCATGATATTCCAAAAGATCAGTGATGGGAGGTCCACTGGGACCCCCCTCACAATGTAGACCATGAGCTTCACTCTCTCGAAGCTCGCCTCACTGGTGCACCGGCGAGGGTCAATATTGTATGTGACTATCAAGTGTAGCATTCTGAAGAAGTCCGTCATGCACTGTGAGGGATGTTTGGCAAGTGGTCTAGGACTTCCTCCTTTATAGTCAGCAACTTGTACAGCTCACTATTAGATAGCATCAGACGGTCAGCTATCTCCTCCTCCTGGTCGGGGTACGAAGGGCTCTTAGGTGGGCAATACCCAAAAATTCGCTGATCTTGTCGGCGAGAATGTAACCGACACCCCCTCAGGGTGATGTCGTATGATGCCTGCAAACAAAGAAAGATGTTAGAAAAAAATATCATCCACATGTGTGTATTTGCTAACATAGTTAGAACTTACCATTTTGTAGTTCGCACTACAATAACTTTAGTTAGCACTGTTATCCCAGTTATACAAGTTTCAACTGATATTTTTGAAGTTCGAACGAATTGACGCATTTAATGAAGGGTCACATCACATCACATCGATCTGCTCTGTCTGAACCGTTTGAACTAGGATATACCTAGTTCGGACAAGTTTAAATAAATCAAATTTTAGACAGGTGTCGAACAAGGGGAATTTAACAGTCAAATACCACATTAGTTCGCACCTACAAAAGTAAAGTTCGCACTAGTCTGGTTAGTGTCAACTTGATATTTTGTAGTCCCAACTTGTACATTATTGGGACGTTTGTTTCCTGTCCCAAAAGTGTAGTCGAACTTTATTATAATTAGTTCGAACTTGTTTCTTTATTGGGACGGTCTCTAACCGTCCCAAAAACATGGTTCGAACAACCATATATTAGTCCGAACCTGAAGTATTTTTGGGACAGAATGTTGTCGTCCCAAAGTTTTTCCTGCCATGTTCCCGCCAGTTTATTTGGGATGGATGCTCAGACTCCGTCCCTAAAACCCAATCTTTAGGGATAGAAAAAGTACCCATCCCTAAAGATGTTCTTTGACACCCATTTTGGGACAACACCTTTGTTGCGTCCCAAAAGGGCCCCTTTAGGGACAATTTTTTGGTCGTCCCAAACAAAATCTGTCCAAAACCAAAATTCTTGCAGTGATTACTGCTTAAGAAGCTAATGAGCTTTGGAAGACCATCTAACAACAACTTCCGCAGCCGAGGGAATAAGATTATCGTATCTTTATCCCCATCTTTTATTTCGCCTTCACCTTCTTTCACCACTATTGCGCACATCATGCTGCATTCTTTTATCTTCAATTCTCCGAGTAGTGAAAGTCCCTTGGCCATGGATGATGAGAACACAAACTTTAATTTCTCACAATGCTCCACCTTTACAACTTGTAACTTGCCAAACGATGTAGTGGGAAGTTGGCCCTAACATATTCCTTCCAAGGTGATCATATTTTTTAGAACAATTTTCTCCAAGACAGGAAAGGCAATAGCTGACATGGTCGAGCTAATGAAACGCTTAATTTCAGCATTGTTTTGGATCTGGAGATGCTTCAAATGTTGAAATCCTTCTACATCTAACTCCTCCACAAACCTCGTAATGCCCTTCAACTCATCAATAAAAAGGCATTGACTTTTTTTCAACTGTGTTTGCATTTTAATCCCTACCTCCGCCTGAAAGCTTGTTTTCAGCTTGAATTTTAATGTTCTCGAGGTTTCGTGCTGATCAGACCAATCCCAATACCAAACATCTCCAACAAGTATTTTGTATTTTTCCAAATTTTCAAACATCAGATCTTTTGGCAAAATGCTGGAATCTGGAATGTGTATTTCAAAAGTAGTCAAATGTGATAGAATACGCTTTAGCTCAACAAGGCTAGCATTTTTTCTTTCATTAGCGTCGAGTCCTTCAGCCTCCCATTGAATAAAACTGTTTCTCATGTACAACTCTTCTAATTTCACCAAGCTTGACAGGACATAAGGTGGAATCACTTCAAGTGTCCAACAATCACTCAAATCCAACAACTGCAAACTTGTCAACAACCCTATTTCTCTCGGCAATTGTGTGATATTAGATGAATGGAGGCTTAGAACTTTTAGACTCTTGAGCTCTCCAATTAAAGATATGTCTCCCAACACACAACGATCCAAACACAATGTTTGAAGATTTGTAAGAACAAGAACTGATGGAGGAAGATACGGAAGTTGCATTCTTTTCAAATCCAGAACTCTGAGATTCTTCAACCCTTTAAAAAAGTCATCCAGCATTTGGAGAGAATGATAGTAATTATTATTGACATGAAAAAATATTAATTTTGAACATTCTATTCCACTCGGAAGTTCACAGATGTCTCTAGAAAGAACAGAGAGCGCCTCGCACCTTTGGAGTACATCAATATCTGGCCATCCACCTTCATGGCTCACAACCAACATATTATGATTCTTGGACGCAATATGTCTACCAACATCCCGAACAATGCCATGCATATTGAAGCAATCGGGATAAGATGGATTAAATCTTTGCAATAGACAAGAGTCTTCGAGAGCACCAATTACTCTATGTAATCTGTTTGTTGCATCTTCCAATTGAGTAATTCTGTTAAATAGACGCAAACCATGGCAATATTTTAACAAGTCCCAAAAGTGAATGTTGTAGGCCATTAGAGCACAAAGCAAAAAGACAGATTTAAACTCTTCACATTCAAGATGCTCATAACTCAACTCTATAGGCATGTAGACTTCCCGTGGCATGCCTAGGACCTGTCCTGGAACGAGTCTTGTAGTTGGCCCTCAGCTTCCTTCCATTGAGGTAAATTCTTATTTTTAAATGCCCTAGAGACTGTCATAAGTGCAACGGGCAGGCCTCCACATTTTTTGGCTACCTTAGTTGCTGTGTCTAAAATATTAGGGTTTTTGACATAATTACCCCCCATCTTTTCAAATAAACTCCATGCTTCTTGACTGCCTAAAACCCTGAGTTCAATATCCTTTTTGGTGCCCAGATCAATCAATACATCACGATTTCTAGAAATCAGTTTCAATTTGCATTCCTCTAACGGAATTCCAATTTCCTTCACCAAATCAAGTTTCTTCCAAATGTCATCTAAAATAACAAGGGTCTTCTTGGCTCACAGCTTTATCCTCTCCCGCAGACGACTTGCTCTCACGTCTACTAATACCTCATCCAACTTCATATCTAGCTTTTCTGCAATTTCTTTTTGAATTCCTTTCGTATCTGAGCTTGGTGTCACGGATGCCATAACCACCTCATCGAACAACTTTTCTTCCTTGGCTTGGATGGCAACTTGTTCCGCGAGTGTAGTCTTGCCGACCCCACCCATCCCCCAAATCCCAATCACGTTGTTCTCAGTGTCTCGCAATGCATTCAAAAGTTCCTCCGTGGGCCGCCTTCTTGATGCCAACATCACGTAATCAGGATCTGTAGGAATTAGCTCTTGTGGACGAGGACAACAGGAAACAGCGGTGCTAGGTTTTACCATTTCAGTACGGAGGTTACAAATAGCTTGCGCTATCTTCTTTGCTCTGTGGCTTTGCTGATGCCGTCGCTTCACGTTGAGGCATGCCCCATATGAACACCTCGTCTTCACTTCGTCTTTAAGAATATCCTCGACATTTTTTTCTTCCGCCTCCACATTTGTCAACCAGCTAGTAACATTGTCATAAATTTTCTCACAATTATTTTCAGCAGCTTCCACGCGAAGTCGCAAAGTCTTTTCATCATCTCGCAACTGCTTGTCCTCCTTCTTCATGTTCTCAATGTTGCTTCTATAGCGAAATGATTAACATAGCCACCGTCCGACTGGTCCTGCATACTTGGCAATTATTTCCCCAATCGGAAACAACAATCTGTTCCATTCTTGTCTGAACTTTATCCCACCCCCTCTCCCCCTCCTTTTACTTCCGTTTTTTCCTTTTTCACTTTTCTTTTGCAAGTAGAGAAACCGAAGACCCGGAACAAGGAAAAAGAACCGCAAGGAGAATAAATCACAGGGAGAAACAAGGAACTAAAAGTCGGACCTTCCCTGGGGACATTGATGGAGCTGGAGTAAGAAGTCAATATTTGGATATACACCTGAAAAGAGTGAAAAGAGAAATATTTGAGTATATTTCTGAATCAAAAAGTCGCACCAAGATATCTTTTCTTCTTCTTCTTCTTCTTCTCTCTCTCTCTCTCTCTCTCTCTCTCTCTCTCTCTCTTTTTAAGCTAATCAAAGTCACTATGATACCACTAGATACATTTTGATGGTATTATTCAGGCCCAGATGTTATTGTCTGAATGAAATGATATATCAAAATCATATTCTTTAAATATGTTTCATCCATGATATTTTCAATGGTATTCTCAACTGTATATGTAAGCACAAGATATGATTCATAGATGATATTGAGAAATAAAAATGCAAGCAAGGTATTCCATGTTCTGTTAAGCAATAAAGTAATAGCAATTAAGGCGGAAAGATTTTGACTCATATTGAAATATTCAAAGTTTACAGAGTACAATATTGAAAATTTGAAACAAACTTACAAGACTTGAAGACTTGAAAAACTTGAAAATTGGAGACTTGATATTGTGAGAAGAGAAGAAGACTAAAGGCATGCAAGGGTAAACAAGGAATGAAAATACGAGAGGTAATTGGCTTATTTAGGAAGGAGAGATTTTGGCAAGCTTAAGAGTATTGAAGGCTTAGGAAGTTTGAGAATTGGGAGAGAAGTGATTGCTGAGAGAAGTGGCTTCAGATGTACTCTCTATTGAGAATGAAAAAAGAGTCGTATTATATAGCAAAGAGAACAGAACAAATGACTTGAGATATCCTTTGATATTTTTGAACAGTAAGGGTATTTTTTTAATGAATTTTTATGAACAGTAATGGGTATTTTTGAATGAACCAATGATATTTTTGGAAAGACAGGAACAATAATAATTATCTTGAACAGTGTGACTGTCGGCAGCTTTATTCTGAAATTACAATTGTATCCTTACGCCATGTAATTAGCCATCAAAAGAGCGTTGCAAGGCTTCTATTTCTTCAATGGACAATTCTAACTCGTAACCAGCATAAGGGTCTTGAGCATTATCTTCATATTGAGAACTGATATCTGGAAATGCACTGAAAGCAGCAATATCTTCAACTGTATCTTCAGATAATTGAGATAAAACTTCTAATAATTCTTTATTGTAATCATCACGGGATTGGGCCGTAGCAAGTTTGGCTTGAATTTAACTAGGATCTGGGAGTTTTGAAATAGTTTCTAACAATAATTGATCTGATTGTGACAACACAGATATTTGTTTTTGACAGGTACAATTTTCTCCAAGGCAATTGCAAAGCTGAATTTTATCATTATCAGAAGAAGAACTTTCGTATTCAGAAGTAGTTGGAGAACTATTATCATCATATAAAAGTGCATGATAAGGAGGATTTGTATTAAGAAATATTTTACATAATTGAGCTTTTATTTCAGGAGATACATCTAATTCTTTTATTTGTTTTTTAACATAACATTTATTAGCAAAATGACCTGTTTTTCCACATTTCCAACAAGTAATATCTTTTTTCTTAGTTTTATGTTTAGTTTTCTTATATGACGGAAAAGATTTCTTGTATGGTTTTGATTTATTTTTGTTTTTAGATTTGTAGGAATGTTTATGCTAATTTTTTTGATGTTTTTTGATGTTTTGTAGGGGGTAAAGAAACAGAGTAACCATATTGTTTACAGAAAAAGCCTAATTCTTTACGAGTTTTTTTTTTCTCTATTTCTAAAGTTTTCTTCAATTTTAAATCATTACAAATAAGTAAACCAGTTCTACTAATAATATTTATCATTTCACCATAAGTATATTGATCATATAAAATAACACATTCCTTATTGGCTAAATTGATACGAACCTTTTGAGCAAAATAATAAGGTAAACCTGCTATTAATTTTTCTTTCCAATAAGCTTGATTACAATCATCACGCAATAATACTTTTGATAAAAATACATCCTTATACCAACGAAAATCAGTCATAGTAGGACATTTGAGATTTAACAAAAAATCAGAAGCACGTTGTCTATATATTCCTGGGTCACCAACAAAATTTTTTGTGATAGTATATAATAAAGTATTAACAGAATAAGGTATTTGTTGACCATTACTAAGGACGGGATTGCCATCATTATCTCGTTTTATTGCATCTTGAATAGTAGTTCATTCACATCAGTTAAATATCTATCCCACCGATGTTTTAATTGACCAGTAAAACCAGTTATTAAACAATTAGTAGTTTCTCGTTCCATTCTATGACTATTTCGTAAGACATTAGCATACATAGCCATTTCGTTCATAATATTAAGAATTTCATATTCAGATATTCCATTCATAAATTTCATTGGCAAACAAAGAAGAAGTATGTAATAGATGTCGTTCTTCATATTGTAAATCAGGAGGTGTGGGTCGAGGATAATAATTTCTGGAATTTAAGCGATAATATTTTGCTTCATTTTTTGTATGTTTGGTTTTAGAGTGATGCATTTTATTAATATTTAATTCTTCTTTAAATTGAGATTCTAGTTGCTGTAAATCAAGCTCAGGAGTATCAAATTCAGAATCAGAAGTAATAGGACTAGAAGATGAACTGGATTGATTTAAAACTTGTATTTTAGAAGAAGAAGCAGCATTTTTATGCTTTTTTTAGTGATTGATAATTTGGCAAGCATTTCATTAATTTTATCTAATTTCTCTGTGGTAGCTTCGACTGGATTTAAAGGAGACATTTGTGGTAGTTCATGGGGAATAAACATGGGTTGAGGTTTTGAAGTTTTGACAGGGGCTGTTGGTTTTATTAAAGATGCAATTTTAGTTAAATGAATTCCTAGTTGATTTAAATAAACATTTGTATAATTATTTTGTTGAATAATATTATCAAATTTTATCATTATTATTTAAAGTATTGACTTTATATGGAGTTGCAAAATATTGTTTTGATTGATGATCTATACTAATAGTAGTTCTAGGAGGATAAAATTCATAGATCTATTGACTATTTGTTGTAAGCCATGGTATTTCTTTGTAAGAACATTTAAAGTAGGTAAATATTGTTCAAACCATGAAAAGAAAAGTATATGCTGTTGAACTGTATTTAAATGATTATAATAAACACTGCGTATATAGGCTTGATCTATTTTATCATAAGTATCGAAAAACCAAAGTCTTTTCTTAATATTTTCTAAAGAATTGAAATTTTTTCGTAAGATGTCTTTATTAAGAATAAAATCATTATGTAAAACATGAATAGAATGAGATCTTTGTAAATATATTATTTCAAATTGCGTAGGAGAAGTTTTATCAGGAGGTTCATTTTGATTATCATAGATAGGGAGCTGTACAGCATTATTAGATTTAACACTGTTTGGAGGCATAAAAGGTGGTATATAAGTAGTATTGAAAAAGTACTTGCACGGAAAGAATTTAAAGTAGATTTAAAATAGCGAGAACTTGTAGAAGGAGATACAGAGGATACAGAGGAAAATCGATTTGATAAATTATTCGTATTGTCTTTATTAAAAGATAGAGTAACAGATCCATCTGTATGTTGAGTAAAATGTTCAATCTGTTTATTTTCTTTTTTAGGAGGAGGTACTATTAACGGTAATTTCCAATTATCAGGAAGATTAACTTCATCCCATTTAATCATTCGAGGAATAGTAATATTTGAAAATTCATTACTAGTAGTTAAAAGTAAAGTTTCACCCGAATGAGGATGAACCTTTGATCTAGGATCAAGAGTCGATCTCATTAATTTTAATGGAGTCTATATATAATGGTATTGAGCACCTTCCATCAATCATATCATGATCCATGGATTTAATGTTTAATATTGAAGAATGTGAAATAGTAGGATCGGATAAAGAAAGAGGAAAACAAGGATAACAATTAAAATATATAGGACCTTGATGTAAAGAAGATTCAACTATTCCAAGTAAAGAATTTGAAAATTGATTATGTCGGCCATCTCTTAAACATAGTAAAACAGAGGCATTTAAACCTTGTCAAGTTAAAGGGGTTGCTGCTATTTGGACTAAACCCATATGCATATATTTAAATCCTTGTGTTATATGTTTTTTAATCATATCAGATTTTATTAAATGAATGGTTTCATATTCTTTGCCAATTGGTATTAATTGTTCAATAGTTTTTATTGCATAATCTGTATTAAAAGCAAAAGTAGAGTGTTTATATAGCTGAGAATCTTTTACTTTTGGTATTACCCAATTATTTAAGGGTTTATTGATGCCTAATGAAACATAATATTCATCAGAATTTAAATAAGATGCAGATGATGAGGTATTATCAATTGCACTGCTATTCTCCGTACTATTACTATTAGAACTTCCAGTTGCAAAGCTATGTCTACTGTTTGATTGACATTCAATTAAATTTCCTACCTTTTAATCCTCTTAACTGAAACTTAGCTGAAACCGGAACCGGGCAATTGACATTAATTGAAACAGAATGATTTTACGCTAGATAACTTAATTAAAAAAAACCCGAACACTATAGAGGAGCAAGCCCAATTAAGGGACAAGTGTAAGTTATTGTGTGAATACACTTTTAACTTTTTTGAACCATACTTTAGCTGGTAGTTCTCATCTATTATTGCTTTTGTTCAATTCTACCATACTTTTGCTCCACTAAGTGTTCAATTTACATTATAGTTATTGTCTTTTGTTATTATCTATTCCAAGCGTTGGACTTCACCTGGAACCATTGGATTAGCCGTCAGAAAGGCCGGACCCAGTTGGTGCGACCCGTTTGAATTAGCTAATTTCAAAAGCATACTATAGTGTAACAGGATGTTTAGACGATCAAAAAGTAGACGTAGCTTTGCAACTGGAAGTTCTAATAGTAATAGTATGGAGAATAACAGTGCAATTGATAATAGCTCATCATTTGCATCTCATTTAAATTCTGATGAATATCATGTTTCATTAGGCATTAATAAATCCTTAAATAATTGGGTAATACCAAAAGTAAAAGATTCTCAGCAATATTGTGACAAATATAAGACAAATTTTGGATGGAATGTAATGCTCTTTGGTTTGAAAAATGCCCCGTTCAAATTTCAAAATATTATGAATGATATTTTTACTCCCTATACTTCTTTTGCTTTAGTTTATATTGATGATGTCTTAATTTTCTCAAAATCAATAAAACAACATTGGTATCATTTACATAAATTTCAGAAACTAATTGAACAAAATGGTCTTGTTGTTTTTGCTCCTAAAATAAAATTATTTTAAACACAAATACAATTTTTAGGTCATAATATTTATCACGACACCATTACCCTCATATCACATGCTATTGAATTTGCTGAATTTTATAAAGATTTAAGAACAATATGCAAACCTTTACCTTGGACTGATCAACATACTGCAATAGTACAACAAATAAAAAAGCATGCTAAACATTTACCATGCTTAGGCATTGCATCTTCGCATGCATTTAAAATACTAGAAACTGATGCATCAAATCTTGGTTATGGTGGCATACTCAAGCAACGCATGTATGACTCTGCTAAAGAGCAAATAGTAAGATATCATTCTCATGCATGGAATACAACCCAACAAAAATACAGTACTGTTAAGCAAGAAGTGCTAGCAATTGTTCTTTGTATTTCAAAATTTCAAGATGATTTATTAAATCAAAATTTTTTAATTCGTGTCGATTGTCAATCTGCTAAAGATATCTTAATGAAAAATGAAAAAAAATCTTGCTTCCAAACATCTTTTTACCCGATGGCAAGAAATCCTTTATGTTTTTTATTTTCATATCGAATATATCAAAGGTTATAATAATTCCATTCCTGATTTTTCAACCCGTGAATTTCTACAGGGAAAATTGAGTTCTTCCTCCTCTTCTAATAAAAATAAAAATTCTACTTTTTCTCCATCCAATAATACTTTTTCTCCATTACATCCTATTCCTTTTCGTGGAACTGCTCGTAGACCTCATCCAGGATCAATTCCAACTCAATAATCAATTTAATGTTTTAGGACAAATACCACCAATATCAGGACCACGTGTCCCTCATCCTCTTCCAAATATGAATACTAATTTCAGTCAAAAGCTTCAATCATCTCCTACTACCTCATCTGTTACTCCTTTACTCAATACTCCTTTAATATCAAAATCATATATTAGACATGAGTGTTATGTGGAAGATCCATATCATACCATTCCAGATCCATATCAAACTGCATCCAAATATTACCACCAGGATGGAACTATGTTCCACGCAATCCTATGTTCACCTAGGAATTTTATCAACGTATTTTGCAGTATACAAAATCAGTTAAATTTGAAAAAACTCAATGCAAATATGATCCTTCTAATATTGGATTTTCAAAATTCACTATTCAAAGGATAATTTCTTCCAAAGAATAGGGTTAGCCATGGACTCTTCAAGCCATGTCTGAACCATTTAGACAATTTAAACATATCATTTATTATGACTATGTTGACGCATGGACTTTTGCTTTATTTTTTGAAAATAAAACCCATTGTCACACATGGTTCATACGTTTTAAAGGATTTCAATGCCCTGAACCTATGCCCCATTGGTTTATCCAGTGGTGGAATCGATTCTGTGCTGATGAAAAATTGCTTCCTCCAAGATTAAAGAAAGCCTATGATCAATGGGCACTTGATCCCCATGATACTCCAACTCTTGAAAAATACCCTTCTGTAAAAAATCCTCCCTGCAAGAATATACCTCTTCTCCTTCGCTTTTTCATTCAGTTTAACCTCCTTCCTTGGATCTTTGTTGGAAATTTATTTTTACCCATGAAAATAATGCCAAAATCCTTTCTAATTTTTTTTTTGTGAAATGGTGGTTTGTTTTTACCTGTGATAATATCATTAATGCCATTGCCCAAGCCAAACTCCAAATAGCAAAACATCCTCAATTCCTTTCCCAAAAATTATAACAAAACAATCTTTTAAAAATGCAAGTATTAGAAATGCATAATAATACTTCTGCCCTTCTAGTTCCTCTACCCATTCACATAATTTAATACCAGATACCTATTATGATTATAGCAAAATATTAGCTCGATTTTCTTTTGAATACAAACTGCATATCAAACTGCATCCCAAATATTACCACCAGGATGGAACTATGTTCCACGCAATCCTATGTTCACCCAGGAATTTTATCAACGTATTTTGCAGTATACAAAATCAATTGAATTTGAAAAAACTCAATGCAAATATGATCCTTCTAATATTGGATTTTCAAAATTCACTATTCGAAGGATAATTTCTTCCAAAGAATAGGGTCAGCCATGGACTCTTAAGCCCTGTCTGAACCATTTAGACAATTTAAAACTATTATTTATTATGACTATGTTGACGCATGAACTTTTGCTTTATTTTTTGAAAATAAAACCATCGTCACACATGGTTCATACGTTTTAAAGGATTTCAATGCCCTGAACCTATGCCCCATTGGTTTATCTAGTGGTGGGATCGATTCTGTGCTGATAAAAAATTGCTTCCTCCAAGATTACAGAAAGCCTATGATCAATGGGCTCTTGATCCCCATGACACTCCAACTCTTGTAAAATACCCTTTCATAAAAAATCCTCCCTGCAAGAATATACCTCTTCTCCTTCGCTTTTTCATTCAGTTTAACCTCCTTCCTTGGATCCTCTGTTGGAAATTTATTTTTACCCATGAAAATAATGCCAAAATCCTTTCTCAATTTTTTTTTGTGAAATGGTGGTTTGTTTTTACCTGTGATAATATCATTAATGCCATTGCCCAAGCCAAACTCCAAATAGCAAAACATCCTCAATTCCTTTCCCAAAAAATTACAACAAACCAATCTTTTAAAAATGCAAGTATTAGAAATGCATAATAATACTTCTGCCCCTTCTAGTTCCGCTACCCATTCACGTAATTTAATACCAGATACCTATTATGATTATAGCAAAATATTAACTCAATTTTCTTCTGAATACAAAAACTGCTACCATAAAAGATTTGCAAGGTGAAATTCAAATACTTAAACAAGAAATTAAACAATTACAAAACACTCAAACCAATTTTACAAAAGTCACTGATCATTTGCTTACTGAAATTTGTTTACTTAAAATGCAAAAGGATGAACAACCTTTACAAATATTTGAATTACCTACCTCTTCTGATTTTCTTCCTTCATACCCTCTGAATCATTTCTTAAATTATTGATAGAATTGTTTTTCAAAAATGGTATTGAAATAACTATACGTATTAAAGATTATTCTTTTACTACTATAGCATTAGTAGATTCTGGTGCTGATTTAAATTGCATACAAGAAGGATTAATTGATTCAAAATATTTTGAAAAACCAACTGAAAAATTATCTCAAGCTGATGGTCAAAAATGATTATTAATTATAAAATTCCAATGTACATATTTGTAATAATGGATTTTGTTTTCAAACTACCTTTGTTTATAAAAAATTTAACTTCTAAAGTAATATTAGGAAATCCTTTTTTATCTTACTTTATCCTTTTATTGTTACTGACGAAGGAATAACTTCAAAAGTCTTAGGTCATGAAGTTACTTTTAAATTTTACTATCCTCCTTTTACTAGAGATATTCAAGCTTTAAAAAATATTTCTATAACTAAAGAGATTAATATCCTAAATCAAACTAAAATACATCGTAAAAGAAAACATTTACAATTTTTACAACAAAAAATAATCTATCTTCAAATAGAAGACCAATTAAGAATAGTAAATTCCAACAAGATATTCAACAATTCAGCAAACATTAGAAAAAACCATTTGTTCCTCTGTCCCTAATGCTTTTTGGAATAGAAAACAGCATATCATTATGCTTCCATATGAACCAGATTTTCTGAAAAGAATATACCTACAAAAGCTAGACCAATACAAATGAATCAAGAATATTTAGAAATTTGTAAAAAAGAAATTCAATCTTATTAGAAAAAGGTTTAATACGACCTCTAAATCTCCTTAGTCATGTGCCGCTTTTTATGTGATGAATAAGCTGAAAAAGAACGAGGTGTCCCTCGACTTGTTATTAATTACAAACCTTTGAATAAAGCTTTAAGATGGATAAGATATCTCTTCCTAATAAAAAAGATTTACTAAATAGATTACATGATGCTTGTATTTTTCTAAATTTGATATGAAATCTGGATATTATCAAATACAAATTGCTAAACAAGATAGATATAAAACAGCTTTTACTGTTCCTTTTGGTCATTTTGAATGGAATGTAATGCCCTTTGGTTTAAAAAATGCTCCGAATTTCAAAATATTATGAATGATATTTTTACTCCTTATACTTTTTTTGCTTTAGTTTATATTGATGATGTCTTAATTTTCTCAAAATCTATAAAACAACATTGGTATCATTTACATAAATTTCAGAAAATAATTGAACAAAATGGTCTTGTAGTTTCTGCTCCTAAAATAAAATTATTTCAAACACAAATAGATTTTTAGGTCATAATATTTATCAAGGTACCATTACTCCATATCACGTGCTATTGAATTTGCTGATAAATTTCCTGATAAAATACTGATAAACAACAGCTTCAACGCTTCCTTGGTAGCTTAAATTATATTGGTGAATTTTATAAAAGACCTCAGAATAATATGTAAACCTTTATTTAACCGTTTAAAGAAAAAACCTTTACCTTGGACTGATCAACATACTGCAATAGTACAACAAATAAAAAACATGTTAAACATTACCATGTTTAGGCATTGCATCACCTCATGCATTTAAAATAGTAGAAACTGATGCATCAAATCTTGGTTATGGTGGCATATTAAAACAACGCATGCATGACTCTGCTAAAGAACAAATAGTAAGATATCATTCTCATGCATGGAATACAACACAACAAAAATAGTACTGTCAAACAAGAAATATTAGCAATTGTTCTTTGTATTTCAAAATTTCAAGATGATTTATTAAATCAAAAATTTTTAATACGTGTTGATTGTAAATCTGCTAAAGATATCTTAGAAAAAGATGTCAAAAATCTTGCTTCCAAACATCTTTTTGCCCGATGGCAAGCTTCTTTCTGTTTTTTATTTTGATATTGAATATATCAAAGGTTCTAATAATTCCATTCCTGATTTTTTAACCCGTGAATTTCTACAGGGAAAATGAGTTCTTCCTCCTCTTCTAATAAAAATAAAAATTCTACTTTTTCTCCATCCGATAATACTTTTCCTCCATTACCTCCTATTCCTTTTCGTGGAGCTGCTCCTAGACCTCGTCCTAGGATCAATTCCAATCATAATCAATTTAATGTTTTAGGAAAAATACCACCAATATCAGGACCACGTGTCCCTCCTCCTCTTCCAAATATGAATACTACTTTCAGCCAAAAGCTTCAATCATCTCCTACTGCCTCATCTGCTACTCCTTTACCCAATACTCCTTTAATACCAAAATCATATATCAGACATGAGTGTTATGTGGAAGATCCATATCATACCATTCAGATCCATATCAAACTGCATTCAAATATTACCACCAGGATGGAACTATGTTCCACGCAATCCTATGTTCACCCAGGAATTTTATCAACATATTTTGCAGGATACAAAATCAGTTGAATTTTGAAAAAACTCAATGCAAATATGATCCTTCTAATATTGGATTTTCAAAATTCACTATTCGAAGGATAATTTCTTCCAAAGAATGGGGTCAGCCATGGACTCTTCGAGCCCTGTCTGAACCATTTAGACAATTGAAACATATCACTTATTATGACTATGTTGACGCATGGACTTTTGCTTTATTTTTTGAAAATAAAACCCATCGTCACACATGGTTCATACGTTTTAAAGGATTTCAATGCCCTGAACCTATGCCCCATTGGTTTATCCAGTGGTGGGATCGATTCGGTGCTGATGAAAAATTGCTTCCTCCAGGATTAAAGAAAGCCTATGATCAATGGGCTCTTGATCCCCATGATACTCCAGCTCTTGAAAAATACCCTTCCATGAAAAATCCTCCCTGCAAGAATATACCCTTTCTAAATTTTTTTTTGTTCGTGAAATGGTGGTTTGTTTTTACCTGTGATAATATCATTAATCCATTGCCCAAGCCAAACTCAAATAGCAAAACATCCTCAATTCCTTTCCCAAAAAAGTCAAATTCAAGCCAAACTTGCTGCGGCCCAATCCCGTGATGATTACAAGAAAGAATTATTAGAAGTTTTATCTCAATTATCTGAAGATACAGTTGAAGATATTGCTGCTTCCAGTGCATTTCAGATATCAGTTCTCAATATGAAGATAATTGCTCAAGACCCTTATGCTGGTTACGAGTTAGAATTGTCCATTGAAGAAATAGAAGCCTTGCAACGCTCTTTTGATGGCTAATTACATGGCGTAAGGATACAATTGCAATTTCAGAATAAAGCTGCCGACAATCAGTTACTGTTCAAGATAATTATTACTGTTTCATTACTATTCATGTCTTTCCAAAAATACCTGGTACTGTTTCATTACTGTTCATTTCTTCCAAAAATACCCTTACTGTTCAAAAATATCACCTGGGCCTAATTTGTTATCGTCTAAATGCAATGATATATCATAATCATATTCTTCAAATAATGTTTCATCCATGATATTTTCAATGGTATTCTCAACTGTATATGTAAGCACAAGATATGATCCATAGATGATATTGAGAAATAAAAATGCAAGCAAGGTATTCCATGTTCTGTTAAGCAATAAAGTAATAGCAATTAAGACTGAAAGATCTTGACTCATATTGAAATATTCAAAGTTTACAGAGTACAATATTGAAAATTTGAAACAAACTTACAAGACTTGAAGACTTGAAAAACTTGAAAACTGGAGACTTGATATTGCAAGAAGAGAAGAAGACCAAAGGAGTGCAAGGGTAAACAGGGAATGAAAATACGAGAGGTAGTTGGCTTATGTAGGAAGGAGAGATTTTGGCAAGCTTAAGAGTATTGAAGGCTTAGGAAGTTTGAGAATTGGGAGAGAAGTGATTGCTGAGAGAAGTGGCTTCGATGTACTCTCTGTCGAGAATGAAAGAAGAGGTCGTATTATATAGTAAAGAGAACAGAACGAATGACTTGAGATATCCTTTGATATTTTTGAACAGTAAGGGTATTTTTGGAAGAAATGAACAGTAATGAAACAGTACCAGGGTATTTTTGGAAAGACATGAATAGTAATGAAACAGTAATAATTATCTTGAACAGTGACTGTCGGCAGCTTTATTCTGAAATTGCAATTGTATCCTTACGCCATGTAATTAGCCATCAAAAGAGCGTTGCAAGGCTTCTATTTCTTCAATGGACAATTCTAACTCGTAACCAGCATAAGGGTCTTGAGCATTATCTTCATATTGAGAACTGATATCTGGAAATGCACTGGAAGTAGCAATATCTTCAACTGTATCTTCAGATAATTGAGATAAAACTTCTAATAATTCTTTCTTGTAATCATCACGGGATTGGGCCGCAGCAAGTTTGGCTTGAATTTGACTTTTTTGGGAAAGGAATTGAGGATGTTTTGCTATTTGGAGTTTGGCTTGGGCAATGGCATTAATGATATTATCACAGGTAAAAACAACCACCATTTCACAAAAAAAAATTAGAAAGGATTTTGGCATTATTTTCATGGGTAAAAAAAATTTCCAACAAAGGATCCAAGGAAGGAGGTTAAATGAATGAAAAAGCGAAGGAGAAGGGGTATATTCTTTTAGGGAGGATTTTTCATGGAAGGGTATTTTTCAAGAGCTGGAGTATCATGGGGATCAAGAGCCCATTGATCATAGGCTTTCTTTAATCTGGAGGAAGCAATTTTTCATCAGCACCGAATCGATCCCACCACTGGATAAACCAATGGGGCATAGGTTCAGGGCATTGAAATCCTTTAAAACGTATGAACCATGTGTGACGATGGGTTTTATTTTCAAAAAATAAAGCAAAAGTCCATGCGTCAACATAGTCATAATAAGTGATATGTTTCAATTGTCTAAATGGTTCAGACAGGGCTCGAAGAGTCCATGGCTGACCCATTCTTTGGAAGAAATTATCCTTCGAATAGTGAATTTTGAAAATCCAATATTAGAAGGATCATATTTGCATTGAGTTTTTTCAAATTCAACTGATTTTGTATCCTGCAAAATATGTTGATAAAAATTGTAGGTGAACATAGGATTGCGTGGAACATAGTTCCATCCTGGTGGTAATATTTGGGATGCAGTTTGATATGGATCTGGAATGGTATGATATGGATCTTCCACATAACACTCATGTCTGATATATGATTTTGGTATTAAAGGAGTATTGGGTAAAGGAGTAGCAGATGAGGCAGTAGGAGATGATTGAAGCTTTTGGCTGAAAGTAGTATTCATATTTGGAAGAGGAGGAGGGACACGTGGTCCTGATATTGGTGGTATTTTCCTAAAACATTAAATTGATTATTGATGGAATTGATCCTGGACGAGGTCTAGGAGCAGCTCCACGAAAAGGAATAGGAGGTAATGGAGGAAAAGTATTATCGGATGGAGAAAAAGTAGAATTTTTATTTTTATTAGAAGAAGAGGAAGAACTCATTTTCCCTGTAGAAATTCACGGGTTAAAAAATCAGGAATGGAATTATTAGAACCTTTGATATATTCAATATCAAAATCAAAAACAGAAAGGATTGCTTGCCATCGGGCAAAAAGATGTTTGGAAGCAAGATTTTTGACATCTTTTTTAAGATATCTTTAGCAGATTGACAATCGACACGAATTAAAAATTTTTGATTTAATAAATCATCTTGAAATTTTGAAATACAAAGAACAATTGCTAGCACTTCTTGCTTAACAGTACTGTATTTTTGTTGGTTGTATTCCATGCATGAGAATGATATCTTACTATTTGCTCTTTAGCAGAGTCATACATGCGTTGCTTGAGTATGCCACCATAACCAAGATTTGATGCATCAGTTTCTACTATTTTAAATGCATGTGGAGATGCAATGCCTAAGCATGGTAAATGTTTAACATGCTTTTTTATTTGTTGTACTATTGCAGTATGTTGATCAGTCCAAGGTAAATGTTTTTTCTTTAAACGGTTAAATAAAGGTTTGCATATTATTCTTAAATCTTTATAAAATTCACCAATATAGTTTAAGCTACCAAGGAAGCGTTGAAGCTGTTGTTTATCAAGTATTTTGTCAGGAAATTTATCAGCAAATTCAATAGCACGTGATATGGGGGTAATGGTGCCTTGATAAATATTATGACCTAAAAATCGTATTTGTGTTTGAAATAATTTTATTTTAGGAGCAGAAACAACAAGACCATTTTGTTCAATTATTTTCTGAAATTTATGTAAATGATACCAATGTTGTTTTATTGATTTTGAGAAAATTAAGACATCATCAATATAAACTAAAGCAAAAGAAGTATAGGGAGTAAAAATATCATTCATAATATTTTGAAATTTGAGGGGCATTTTTCAAACCAAAGGGCATTACATTCCATTCAAAATGTCCAAAAGGAACAGTAAAAGCTGTTTTATATCTATCTTGTTTAGCAATTTGTATTTGATAATATCCAGATTTCATATCAAATTTAGAAAATATACAAGCATCATGTAATCTATTTAGTAAATCTTTTTTATTAGGAAGAGGGTATCTTATCCATCTTAAAGCTTTATTCAAAGGTTTGTAATTAATAACAAGTCGAGGGACACCGCGTTCTTTTCAGCATTATTCATCACATAAAAAGCGGCACATGATCAAGGAGATTTAGATGGTCGTATTAAACCTTTTTCTAATAGAGATTGAATTTCTTTTTTACAAATTTCTAAATATTCTTGATTCATTTGTATTGGTCTAGCTTTTGTAGGTATATTCTTTTCAGAAAATCTTGGTTCATATGGAAGCATAATGATATGCTGTTTTCTATTCCAAAAAGCATTAGGGACAGAGGAACAAATGGTTTTTCTAATGTTTGCTGATATTGCTGAATATCTTGTTGGAATTTACTATTCTTAAGTTGGTCTTCTATTTGAGATAGATTATTTTTGTTGTAAAAATTGTAAATGTTTTCTTTTACGATGTATTTTAGTTTGATTTAGGATATTAATCTCTTTAGTTATAGAAATATTTTTTAAAGCTTGAATATCTCTAGTAAAAGGAGGATAGTAAAATTTAAAAGTAACTTCATGACCTAAGACTTTTGAAGTTATTCCTTCGTCAGTAACAATAAAAGGATAAAGTAGAGATAAAAAAGGATTTCCTAATATTACTTTAGAAGTTAAATTTTTATTAATACAAAGGTAGTTTGAAAACAAAAGCCATTATTATAAATATGTATATTAGGAATTTTTTATTTTTTGAGAGGCTACGGCATGGAGGAAGGATTAAATTGAGTAGTGGATTTTGCCACAAAGGCCTTTTTCGAGAGGGTGCACTATTTTAGAATTGGTGTGTAAGTTAGCCCAATAAATTTACTGCTTCGGTCTACTCTAAGGTGTGTAGATCTTCTTCCCTTCTCCCAAATTAGTAAAAAAAAAAAAAAATTGCCACAATCGAAAAAAAAAAAAATTAGATGACGACCACATGACAAAAAAAAGGCAAAATTCTTTTCACTCTCTATCCAAATATACACCTGAAAAGAGTGTAAAGTTTAGAGTTAAAATAGGGGAAATTGAAAAAAGAAACTAGAAGTGATAATAGCAAAATGTTATTATATTCAAAATTCACAGATCCACGTAAATCTGTTTTTTATATGTAACCTCTTCTGCAGTAGAAGGTCAAGTGGCTTAACCATATGTAATCAAGTGGCTGGAACTGATCAGGTCAAGCCCTAATTCTATGTACTGCTGCTTGGTCCATTTAAAAAAAAAAAAAAACCTTAAATAGAGAAACCCAAAATATATATATTTTTTAAAGTAGCACAAATTAAGAAGACATTTTGTTAAATGGACAATTATTCCACCAACGTCAGGGATAATTTAGATTTTTTTTGGTATTTTGTTATCTTTCGTTTAAAAGCTGATAGAAAATAACAAGAACAAAAGTGAAGCGAAAAAAAAAAAAAGCTGATAGAAGAGCAAGGGAACTCAAAGAGAGCCGGGAAACTAACTTAAAAAATCTGAAAACAAAAGCAAACCAAACCAAACGTAGACTCAAGAAACGTACGTACCTCTCTAATTATGATCCCTTCAAGGCAAACCAAAGATGGGCCACCGGCATCAATCTACACAACGCTGACATTGAAGCGGAAATGTCAAAATGGTAAGAGAAGGAAGATGAGATCGCGGAGGAAAGATGCAAAATGGTTAGAGAATGAAGATGAAATCATGGAGGAAAGAGAACGCTCAACCAATCAGAAACGTAGTGGAGGAAAAGCAGAAACTAACCACCAGAAAGAAAGCACAAACAAAATACAATTATTGCGAACACACAACCAATCAGAGACGTTGTGGAGGAAAAGCTGAAACAAGCAAGGGAAAGAAGCATAGGGGTTATTTCCCACTTTGTCATTTCCCACTTGTTTTTTCCATCAAGATATATACCGAACAAAAGATAGGGCAGGAAGTAGGATTATTTATCTTTTTTTTTTTTTTTTTCTAAGTAAGTAGGATTATTTATCTGAATAGTCAAATTAGTGCACGCAACTCCAACGGGCATTAATACTTGGAGCATAGGGGTTTCCTCGGTCAAGTTTTATGTTTGAAATTTTGTTAGGTGTAAATAATTTTTTTGAAGTCACTCTTACCAAAATTAGAATATATTAGTCTGTGTGATTTAGAGAGATCCTATGTTTACCGGCCCATTAGGTTGATTTACTCTTATGGGTCAAGGGGTCTATTGGATTAAGTTTCTCATAATTATCTAAAAAAACAATTATCACACGCCATAATTCTTTAGTAGGTGAAGATGTAATATGTTAAAAGTGTAAATTATTTCTCCAATTGGCAATTAGCACCTTGATGCTCCTACCTTACATAAATCTTTAAAGCGTGTTGATTAGATTCGTAAGACGTAGAAGAAAAAAAAAAGATTAGATTCCTAAGATTTTAAAATTAGTACTTTTTACTCACCTACAATCTACTCCGTTCATATAAGTCAAGCTTTGTGCGTAACAATTAAAAGAATGACACTAATCTATCTTAGTACTTGAGAACTAATTAGGCGCCTCATCCATTTTTTCCATAATAATTGATCGCATAATTTAATATATCCAAATATATCGAACCTCAGAAATTAGGTAGGTACGTTCATCAATCCGATGCACACCTTTATTACCCAAAAACGATTAGGTGCAAAAGTTAGACCTGTGCAGGTTAGTCAGCCAGAGCATTGCCTCCTGGTTCCCATGCTTCCTTTCCCTTTTTGAACGCTAGTCGGTTTTTTTTTTTTTAAATGACAATATGATCACTAATTTATATCAAGTTAATAATTTAATAATTTAATCATTAAATTTTACTTTTTTACTTTATGGTCACTAAATTCATATCCGTGTAATGATATGGTACTTATATCTATATTCCATCAGCTCTTCTGATAAAATCTAGTACCACGTCATCGTTTTGCTCAATCAACGCCAACTAATGTGATTAATCAGCCAGCTCACCGTTTCACCGTTTCACTCAAGGGGTTTGATATTGTCACTGATATCTCTCTCTCTCTCTTCTCTCTCTAAATATATAGGGAAGTGAAATGCGAGTATCGGCACAGTGAAGACTTTTGGAGGCCTCGAAAAGTGTAATGAAGAGCAGAAGATTCCACAAGTGAATATCACAAATTCAGTCGGAGTACCTCCTGAAGTTAGCCGAACCATATAATCTGGGAAGGAGGCGATGGTTCTGCCACAGATCTTTCCCCAGGGAAGGCTCAGAGACAGAATAAAAGGAAGGGTGCAAGAAGATCACCAACATGAGGGGAGAAATTTTAGGGGTCCTTATACAAAGAGAGAGATAATGGATGATAATGTTGATTTCACTCGTCCGAAAAGTCTTGGAGAGCTGAAAGTTGTGAAGAATGTAGACAGTAGGGGGCAGCAATCCCTTGGTAAGCGAAAGAACGTAGAGGATCATCAACAATCTGAAGGTCATCTTTCTTTTGAAGGGCCAAAGCCTCTTAGTGAGATTCTCAAGAAGAAAAGAGATGCTAAAGGAGAACCTTATGGGAGTGGCAAATTATTTATCAACAAAGAAGAAGATAATCAGAGAGAGATCAATGAAAGCTTGCTAGCTGGGTCTGGAAGTTCAGCTGTTGCAGATGCACAAATTATCGAAGAAGAAGCCGACAGCCATTTGCTTGCCAACAAAAGGAGATTCCAAGTAACGGCAGCTGATTGAAAACGTTGGAAACAGTGACAAAAAAAAAAAAAAAAAAAAAGCTGAAGCTGCTGGTCCCTCCTCACAAGCACCTAATCTTAATGACTTTGATGAAACTATGGCGGATCATGAACTTGAAGCTGATGATCAGAGGGATGGAGACTATGAATATGAGGAAGTTGATGAGGGAGAATACAATGTTGAGGGAGCTGAGAATGCAGACCTTGAGGAGGAGTACCTGGATGATGAAGATGGGGATGACTTCGCTATGGAGATTGGTGTCATGCTCTCATGATTGTGGGGGAGGGAGAGAACGTTACAGAGGGGACCCAATCCAGCGCAAAGCACCGCACGCTTTCAACGCTTCCTGCTTCTCACTGTCTCTGCCTACAATACACACAAGTATGTTCATTGCAATTGAGCACACCTATGTCCATCCTGACTTGGGTGGCTGGAGTTTCCTCCAAGCTCTCTCCACCAGCTGTCCAGGGAGGTTCCAAAGAAGCAATGGAGAAAGAAAACATCTATGTCCATCCTCTTGTTAAGCGCTCCTCGTCCAGTGAGAAAAGCTTGGAACTATGCACTGAAAATTTGGGAAACGAGACGGGCACGGGCATAAACGAGGACAGCATCTTCTTGTTGCCTTCATCGGACTCCAAGGATGGGAATTTTCGGACAAGAGAGCAGACGAAATCACGTCAACTTTTTGAAACCAAGAAAGCGAATCCTCCAAATTTTCCTTCTTCCTTGACAACGATAAGCGGCTCGGAATCTCCACTATTTAGGCCCCACCGCGAAAATGGGCGGCTAATAATCAACGCTGTCAAGGCTCCAGCAACACAATCTTATTTTCAAGCTGAACGCAGTCATGGCCGCCTTCGACTCTGCTTTTTGAAAACTTGTACTCCCAGTGTTGACTCGGAAGAAGCTAAGGATGAAGAAAATGAAGCAGCAATGAATACAGTGATGGAAAGGAGGGATTTGACATTGACACTACTGAAGAAAAACCACAAGTGGAAGAAGAAAGAAGAAGCAGACGACGACGACCACGATGCTGATTTAGAAGATGATGGGTGTTTTGAGTGGGCTGGCTGCTTAAGGAAGACGCCACAAACAAGAACCTTGGTATAGGGAAGACGCCACAAACGGTGGTAGAACTCCGTTTGATAAGTCAAGATGAACGCCACGGGAAATCCCGATAAGTTCGAGTAGTTCTTCAAAGAACCAAAGAGAATAAATCCTCACAATTTTGATTAATCTCAAATACCAAAAAGGCCCTATAAATATACTTGGAAATCCCTAACATAGGAAACTAATTCAAATTTGAAAGGAAATAAAGCTAAAACCTAAAATAGGAAACAACTAAAAAAGAAATAAAAGCCTTAAAAGCCAAGAAAGGTCAAAAAAAAAAAATGAACAAGAAAGGAGAAGCCAGATTTGAAAAGAATTAAATGCTCCTAAAATACTTTTAGATATCCCGCCTTTGTTCTAGCCCTTAAACCCGAAGTGAATAGTGTAGACGCCCGTTGTCAAGTACTTCAAGGTGCAGGTTGATGTTACCCATAACTGACATGAACTAAGCCTTGATTGAGTACCCATCTCGGTCTTGTAGTATCATCCCATCTCTCTCGATTAGTCCATTGAGCGCCCTTAATTGGTAACTTGTAATTCTTGAAAAGTGCCTTGATTTCCATCATTCCCCCCTCTTGAAAAGGATTTGCCCTCAAATCATCACCTACATCAAAAGGAGACAAATCAGTAACATTAAAAGTGGCACTTACATTGTACTCACTAGGTAAATCGAGCTTGTAAGCGTTGTCATTGATGCGCTCGAGGACTTGGAAAGGACCATCCCTCTTGGGAGCAATTTGGAACGTCTTTTTGCGGGAAATCTCTCTTTCCTCATATGCAGCCAAACCCAATCTCCGGGTTCAAAAACTATCTTGTGACGTCCCTTGTTGGCTTGTTTTGCATACTGCTCCGTTCGTCGCTCAATGTTGAGTCTTGCTTTCTCATGAATCTGCTTCACAAAGTCAGCTTTCTTTTTGCCATCTAAATTAACATGCTCAGTCAAAGGCAAAGGAGATAAATCCAATGGAGTTAAAGGATTAAACCCATACACAATTTCAAATGGCGAAAATTTAGTAGCAGAATGAACAGCTCTATTATAAGCAAACTCAACATGTGGTAAACATTCTTCCCATGTTTTGATATTCTTTCTAATGATCGCCCTCAATAAAGTAGACAAAGTCCTATTTACTACTTCAGTTTGACCATCAGTTTGTGGATGACAAGTAGTGGAAAATAATAGCTTAGTACCTAGCTTACACCACAAAGTCTTCCAAAAATAGCTCAAGAATTTAGCATCTCTATCCGAAACAATTGTCCTAGGCATGCCATGTAATCTCACAATTTCTCTAAAGAACAAGTCAGCAACATGCGAGGCATCATCCGTTTTGTGACATGGAATAAAATGTGCCATCTTAGAAAATCTATCCACAACCACAAAAATTGAATCTCTTCCACGTTTAGTCCTAGGCAATCCTAACACAAAATCCATTGAAATATCAATCCAAGGCTCACTAGGAATTGGTAAAGGAGTATACAAACCGTTGGGCTGCACTTTGGATTTAGCTTGCCTACATGTGACACATCTACCACAAATTCGTTCAACATCTCGTTTCATGTGAGGCCAATAGAAGTGTTCCTGCAAAATAGCTAAAGTCTTTGCAACTCCAAAATGTCCCATTAATCCCCCACCATGTGATTCTTGCACTAATAACTCCCTCAAAGAACAATTTGGCACGCATAGCTTATTCTCTCGAAATAAGAATCCATCAAGCCTAAAGAACTTACCACATGCGTTTTCTCACAAGCCCTATATTCCTCACAAAATTCGTGGTCATCAGCGTATAAAGTTTTAATATGCTCAAAACCAAGCAATTTTGCATCAAGTGTGGAAAGTAATGCATACCTGCGAGAAAGTGCATCGGCGACCACATTCTCCTTACCTTGCTTATACCGAATGACGTATGGAAACGTCTCAATGAATTCCACCCAACGCGCATGCCTTTTGTTTAGCTTGTGTTGGCCCTTCAAGTGTTTCAAGGACTCATGATCGGTGTGAATCACGAACTCCTTAGGCCATAGGTAGTGCTGCCACGTCTCTAAAGCCGAACCAATGCATACAACTCCTTATCATAAGTTGGGTAGTTTAAGGCTGCCCCGCTTAATTTCTCGCTGAAATAAGCAATTGGTCGTCCTTCTTGCATAAGAACTGCGCCTATACCAATACCTGAAGCATCACATTCAACTTTCAAACGTTTTAGAAAAGTTAGGTAAAGATAATAAAGGGGCATTAGTCAGCTTCTCTTTGATTAATTGAAACGCCTTCTCTTGCTCTTCTCCCCATCTAAATCCAACGTTCTTCTTGATCACTTCGGTAAGTGGTGCGGCTATGCTACTAAAGTCCTTCACGAACCGCCGGTAAAAACTAGCAAGTCCATGAAAACTACGAACATTACCTACACTCGTGGGACTCGGCCACTCTTTGATTGCACGTACCTTCTCTTCATCAACCTGTATACCTTGGGCACTAACAACAAATCCCAAAAATACAAGCTTATCGGTGTAAAAAGTACACTTCTTCAGATTAGCAAACAACTTTTCTTTCCTAAGCACATCTAAAACAGATTTCAAATGTACTACATGATCGTCCACGTTTTTGCTATAAATGAGTATATCATCAAAGTAAACAACAACAAATCTACCTATAAATGCACGCAAAACATGGTTCATAAGTCTCATAAAGGTGCTCGGAGCATTAGTCAATCCAAAAGGCATAACTAACCATTCATACAAACCATATTTTGTTTTAAAGGCGGTTTTCCACTCATCTCCTTCTTTTATCCTAATTTGATGATAACCACTCTTTAAATCAATCTTAGAAAATATGCAAGAACCATGCAGCTCATCTAACATATCATCTAAGCGAGGAATAGGATGACGATACTTTACCGTTATGTTGTTGATGGCTCGGCAATCAACGCACATTCTCCACGTCCCATCCTTCTTAGGTACAAGTAAAACCGGGACCGCACATGGGCTCATGCTCTCCCTCACGTGCCCTTTCTCCAACAACTCACTTACTTGCCGTTGAAGCTCCTTTGTCTCCTCGGGATTGCTCCTATAAGCTGGTCGGTTTGGAATTGTTGCACCGGGAACAAAATCGATTTGATGTTCAATCCCTCGGATTGGAGGTAACCCATGTGGTGTTTCCTCGGGGAAGACATCCTCATATTCCTGCAAAAGAGAAACAATAGAACTAGGCAAAGCAAGGTCAAGTTCGTTAGTGTTTAAAAATGCCTCTTTGTACAAAAGTACAATCATCGGCTGATTTGAAAGCATCGCTCGCTTGATCTCACTCACTTTTGCATAGAAATTCTTTTGTTTTCTCTCTGATTTTCTCTCAATGGCCGAACCTTGATTTTCTCTCTCTTTTTTGTCGGCCTCTCTCAGATTTTCACTCTCTCTCTGATTTTCACTCTTTTTCTTTTTCTCACTCTCTTTCTTTTGCTCACTCTCCTTTTGCAATCTCACTTGATCCTCATATACTTGCTGCGGTGTCAATGGTACAAGAGTGATTGGTCGCTGATTAAGTACAAAAGAGTACTTGTTCGTAAAGCCATCATGCTTCACATGTCTATCGAACTGCCATGGACGCCCTAGCAATAAGTGTCCCGCTTGCATCGGTACTACATCACACAACACTTCATCTTCGTACTTACCGATTCGAAAAGCAACTAACACTTGCTTGTTCACCCTTATCTCTCCACTATCATTCAGCCATTGCAACTTGTACGGCCTAGGGTGTTTCAACACGGGCAATCCCAATTTTTCCACCATGATTGTGCTTGCAACATTAGTACAACTACCACCATCAATAATCACACTACATACCTTGTCTTTGACGTAGCACCTAGTGTGAAAGATGTTCTCCCACTGTACTTCATCAACTCCTTTTGCTTGCAAGCTCAATGCTCTCCTCGCCACCAAGGTCAATGCATCAGGGGCTAAATATTCCTCCTCGGAAACATCCTCCAATGGTGGCATGTCGTCGGTGTCGGAATCTTCACTATCGGTCACAATTTCTCCATTGTCTTTAACACCATGACTTGCTTGTTTGGGCATTGACTTGCTATGTGTCCCCTGCCTTGACATTTAAAACATTTAATATCACGATTCCTAGAGGTAGAAGCTTCGGTTTTACCTTGAGGAACGTGGCTGGTGGTCGCGGCTTGGGCTCGGGTTTGGACGTTTGTGACTTGTCCAGCTGCTTGGTATAACTCGGTTTCCAAGAGTAGAACTGGAGTTATGGCCTGAACGTGACCCACTCCCTCTCTTGAGTTGTTGCTCCACTTTGATAGCCATATGCACCATATCTTCCAACTCCACATAATGTTGCATGTCTACCTTATCTTGGATCTCTCGGTTTAATCCAAGTAGAAATCTAGCCATTGTAGCCTCTCGATCCTCCTCTACATTAGCTCGGATCATAGCAATCTCCATCTCCTTGTAGTATCCTCTACACTTCGGCTTCCTTGTCTAAGACCTTGTAGCTTTTTGTACAACTCTCGTAGTAGTAGCTTGGAACGAACCGCTTTCTCATCACCGTTTCATATCCTCCCACGTCTCTATTGGTCGTTCTCTATTCCGCCTCCTATTTATCACAAGCTGATCCCACCAAGTTATAGCATATTCAGAAAATTCAATCACGGCTAATTTTACCTTCTTTATCTCGGAGTAGTTGTGGCAATCAAACACAAACTCCATCTTCTTCTCCACTCAAGATATGCTTCAGGATCAGATCTACCTTGAAAGGAAGGAATCTTCATCTTAATACCACCCAAGTTGTTATCTTCCCGATTCCTAGCTTCTCTAACCCGCCCTCCATGTCTCCTATAGCCAATAACAGAATCCCGATCCTCTTCTTCCTCAAAACCAGATCCATAAGGCTCTTCATCCTCAACCCTCGCCTCCCTCCGTGGAACTCTTTCCCGTCTACGGAAATTGGGGTTGTTTTGTGCTCAAGTGAATTCTCCATCTGTTCTATCCGTTCGTGAACTTGCTCCATTTCAAACTTCATCATACGCTTCATCTCACTCATCATGGCCTCCATAAACACCTTCGGGTCAGCTAGTGTCGTAGCATCGTCGGCAACGCTCTTACCACTGTTGTGAGACATGTTGCTGCAAAAACAAAGTTAGAAAGAAAAAAAGGACCTCACAATTCTCTCCCTTACGTGTTTACACTCAAGGATGTGGATCACTCTTCACTCGTGTTTCACTCAAAATAATTCACGGCTTTTACCCTCTAATGTTCTCACCACTCTTGCCTTGCCTCTTGCATTCTTTTAAGAACTCAACTCTAAGAATTTCCAGTAAAAACAAGAACTCATCAGAAATTTGGGAAACAAAAGGAATTTCAGGAAAACAAAAGGAATTTCTTGCTTTCGGTGAGGTGATTTTCACGAAAAAAATACAATTTTTGAAACCAATGTAAGGAACAAACAATTTTTTTTTTTTTTTTGACTCTCCTCAATTTTTTTTTTTGGACTCTTGTTTTGTTTGTTGAAGATAGCAAATATCTTTTGAAGAAGAGTAGGGTAACAAGAGTTTTGACATGAACAAGAACAAAGATTGAAAGAAACTAAGATGTGAAGAAAAGAAGAAAGAAAAATTAAAAAGGGACCTGCAAGAAAACTACTGAAAAAAACCTCGTGAAGAATAAAAAGAACCAACAACCCCAAGATCGTTCTAGGACAGATTTCGAAACCTGTTTATGACAAACAAGAACCTCGGTATAAGGAAGACGCCACAAACGGTGGTGGAATTCCGTTTGATAAGTCGAGATGAACGCCACGGGAAATCCCGATAAGTTCGAGTAGTTCTTCAAAGAACCAAAGAAAATCACAAGACCTCTCAAATAAAATTAATCTCAAAGTTTTTCTTCTCTACGCCCAAAAAGGCCCTATAAATATACTTGGAACAAATCCCTTCCAAGAATAGGAAACTAATTCAAATTTGAAAGAAATTAAAAGCACTTAAAAGTCTTCCAAGAAGAGGAATCTAACTCAAATTTGAAAGAAGTTAAATGCCCTTAAAAGTCTTCCAAGAATAGGAGAAGCCAGCATTTGAAAACGAAATTCAAATGCTCCTAAAAATCGGGACTTTGCTAGATATGTCCCGCCTTTGTTCTAGCCGACATGTAAACGCCCGAAGTGCCAAGTAGTGTAGACGCCCGTTGTGCAAGTACTTCGAGCCGAGGTGCAGGTTACCCGGGATAGTTACCGAGGTGTAACTGATGACATGAACTAAGCCTTGATTGTTATTGGTACCCATCTCGGTCTTGGTAGTATCATCCCATCTCTCTCGAATTAGTCCATTGAGCGCTTCCTTGAAACGTTTGGCTATAAGTCTTGTAATTAGGCCACTAGGAAGTGACAAAGGATCTCGGTTTGCATCATAGAGTCACTCCAAAATTGATACGTATATCCTTTTCCTTTGTTTGAAAAAATTGTGTAACCTTGCGCATCCGATATAACCTGATCCATAGAAGATACCTCACTTCCTCTCTTTTCCCACAAGCCTGTTTAGAACAGAGTTCTCAAAATGTTGGACAGAAAGAGAAACAGCTTGAAAAATATACAATTGAGTACTTCTACAATTTAAAGATCTCTTAAAAATATGTTGTACCTATTCCTATGTCAGAAACTTAGTCAAAAGGATTGCAACAACATGTGTCTCTAAGAAGTGTTCATGTGGGAATGAGAAAAACGTCAATGCAAACAAAAACAAGGTTCGTAGAAAACAACTACAAAATTTATTTAGGATCAAATGCAGAATCATGATGATAATTACTCGAGAAACTAATTTTTGTTGGATCTCCGCCTTTCTCCTCAAAGATCAGCAGAATGTTTCCAGATGGTTTGAACCAAGAGCGGGGAACATGCATGGGACCTGCTCCATACAGAAAGTTAGAAATTATCACGACAACTTGGCTTTCTTTTCCCTTCTTATCACAGTTTACATCCAATATGGAGAATGCTAACCACCATCAACATCTCTGAAGACTACACAAAATCTTTGAGTTTCGTGAAGATGGCGATCTACTAACTTTTCATATCAGTATCAGTGAATTGATGAAACAAAGAGTATGCTCTGAAGATGCATAGTGCGCTTCTTCCCCATTAAAAACTCTTGCAACCTATCGTTAATAGTGATCTGATTATGATTTTCTTGATTTAGGTAATTGATTTACAAATATAAAGTTCGAGTTCGTTTAGAATATAGGTAATTGAGGGATGATGCTGATTGTAGTTTGGCAGCAACTTAAAAGTATAGAAAACACGGATTGATAAACTGTTGTAAGTTCCTATTTCATGCGCTCACAAATAATAAAAAAAATTACTTACCATCTTTGGGTAGGTTCTCCACATCCAGTGAAGCACTTGTCCGGCATAAATTTGCCCCTGTAATCACATTCCTGAACAGATTTTTCATGCACAGAGCTTCTCCGATCCAGAATTCAGCAACGAACCCTTACACCAAATCCATTTGCTATCTTTTCCAATGGGTTACTCAGATGCCTTTTTTTTTTCACGTTTCCATTAAAAAACCAAATAAAGTACAGGCTACAAGTAGTAATGTTCACTACAAATCACACTAGTCTGGATGAGGAAGAGAATTTTGAAAAAGCTATGGCTGCACTTACGTCAAGCACTCTTAAAAAGCTATGCCTACAATTATGATATATTAATGGACATGATCCATAAAATAAGAATATAGGGGAGATGAAAGAAGAATCATGATCCTACGGTCAAGATCCCTAAAGATCCTACGCATTAGCATAGGAGAAGCTCTGAGTGAGCCTAAAATTTGCTCAGAGAAGTCATTTGCGAGAATCGAAAAGTCAGAGTTTTTCTTGTGAGAATCGTTCTCTCTACTAAAACCTCTCTTTCTTTTTTTTTTCTCTAAGTCACGTTTCCATTAAAAGACAGACTACAAGTAGTAATGTTCACTACAGATCATACTAGACTGGATGTGGAAGAGAATTTTGAAAAAGCTATGGCTGCACCTGCGTTCATTTCAACGATCAGAATTGAGAGAACGAACTTTTACACCAATCGTTCTCTCTCTAAAAATTTTCTATCTCTTTCCTGTGTGTGTGGATGGGCAGAACACTCAACGATCTAGAATTCAGCAACGAACTTTTACACCAAATCCATTTGCTATCTTTTCCAATGGGTTACTCAGATGCCTTTTTTTTTTTCTTTTTAAGTGACATTTCCATTAAAAAACCGAATAAAGTACAGACTACAAGTAGTAATGTTCACTACAGATCACACTAGTCTGGATGTGGAAGAGAATTTTGAAAAAGCTATGGCTGCACTTGCGTCAAGCACTCTTGCTATCTTTTTTGCAGCCCACGTGCACCACTACACTATGATGCATTGTTTTACCTAATGATGCACCTAATTTTACAATTAAGCATGAGATGATGTTAGTGATACCTCAGTTCCATGAGATGGATTCTAAGAGTCCTTACCTGCGCCTGACGGACTTTGAGTTGGTTTGCACAGCTTTTATTACTAGAGCTGGCATTGATGAGTTGATTAGACTTCGTTTATTTCCTCTCTTTAAAGGATAAACTAAAGATTAATTTAATTCTTTAAGGACTAATTCTATCTTTAGCTGGTCTGATATGCAACGTTAGTTCTTATAGAATTTTTTCTATTTTCAAAGAACTGAATTTTTGCAAGAGCAAATTAGTCAATTTATGCAACGGGGTGATGCGACCTTCCACACTTGTTGAGAAAGGTTTGAAATTTGAACATTTGTCCACATCATGAGTTTGGAGTCTTTTATACTGCACTTACTCCTGAATGCAAGCAGTTGTTCAAAATATGTGCAACGGGAAATTCTTTAGCAAGGAACCAGATCAAGCACTCACATTTTTTGATTACCTTGCTGAAAGTGCCAATTGGAATACACGATCTGACCAGACCAGTGGCAGTACAACCTCACAGAGTAATTGGTGGTAGAGTAAATATGAAAATTGACGTCTAAGCTCGTATTGCTGCTTTGACTAGGAGGTTAGAGGTTATGAAATTAGAGAAATTGGAAGGCGGAGAAGGCAGTAGGGGTGTGTTCTTTATGTGCCGATTCGAGCCACAAGAACCAAAATTGTCCGATTATGCCAATATTACAAGAGAGTAGGTTTGATCAAATGTAATTAGTGAATTGGGCTAACAGAGCACCAAATTAGCCTTTCTCCAACACTTATAATTCGGGGTGGAGGAATCCAAAATTTTTCATGAGGAATGATCAGCTTGGATGTTCTTCTCATTCTTAGCAACCTTCTAAGTCCTATGCACCACCTTCTCAGTCAACATCTCATCAAGCTGCTCCTCAGCACCAAGTTTGCATTTTAGCTGTGCTTTGTCAAAAATGTTGCCAAAAGTTTGAGTTTTAGCAGTGCTTTCTCTAAAACACCGCTAAAACTCAAACACTTGCAGCAACATTTTTTACAAAGCGCCACTATAGGCATAAGTTTTAGTGGCATTTTGACACAAACACCACCAAAAGTTTAACTTTTAGCAATGTTTGTGGCAAAATGGCGCTAAAGGGCCAACTTGCAGCAGCGTTTCTAGAAGTGTTGCTATAGATAACCTAAAGCAGTGTTTTTTATACAAATACTGCCACAAATTTTCTTTTAGCGATGGTCGTAGACAAACGCCGCTAAAGAGGTGTTATAATGGCATTTTTAGCGACCACTACTAAAAAGACCGCTATTGTAGGCCTTATTTTTTTTGTAGTGTGTGTGTTTTTTTGTTCTTAGAACTTATGATTGTAATGTCATTGCACTATATGGATTTTCAAAAACAAATTTGATGAGATTGAGAGTGCACTCTCGGCCCCCTACGCTCTTGCCTCTTAGGTTCAGGTGTAACCCCGCTTTTCCTTTTAAGAAGCGTTGTGGCTACCTGCGCGTCTGTCTTCATCTTTATTTTCCCTAGACTTGTGCAACCTATGCCTCATTCACTCCCCAAGAGCCGGCCGATTCTCAAAGCTTGGAAGAACTACCCATCTCTTGAGCGTGAGCTTTTTTCTAGGCAATTTCACAGGATGATTAACATACCAATTTTCGTTCATTTCAAGAAGTAATTTTATTTATCTCAAATTAATCCAAAGAATATATCTTACAAATTTCAACAATTTTTTTTTTCTGAGATTATTTTGCTTTGGGAGTTTTGGATGGATTAGCGGGAAAAGTTGGGGAAAGAGGTATCTCGGGTCGCAATCGTGTCTGATTGGTTTTGATAATTTTAATTGATGTAGAATGGTAGATATTTTAGTAAATTGCATTAGTTGTGAGTGACGTGGTGCGGAAGGTCGAAAAATAGCTGAGTCTATAAAATATTGTGTCTCTTTTTAATTGGAAGTGACGTTATCACTTAGTTCACATCATCAAATTTTGTCATAACATAGATGGAATGTTGTCAGAAGGGTATAACAGGAAAAATAAATATACCACATGGGTGGCATGATAACAAAATTTACTTTAGGGATATTCTTGAGAAAATTTAAATTCAAAGGACACGCATGTTACAAGAAAGTGCTGGATTTCATGAAAAAAAGTGTGGAGAGAGGATTTAATAACTTTTTTATAAAAGAAATGTCTGAGTTTGTCAAAAAAAATATATATATACCAACATGGTCCCAAAGGGTAAACGTGTGTAAATGCTTACAAGAAAACAACTATAAAAGGTATATAAATGTAAGAAAGCAGTAGAACCATTCATGAAGGCTGTAACAGTAATGTAATAGTAATTAAAACAGCAATTGTTGAAATCATAACTTTATTTGAACAAAGTGACATTTGCAGAAAGTAAGGCAAAGACAAAAAATTTTACAAAGGAAATATGAAGATTACAGTAAGAGACGGTTGAAGGTTGAAGGTTGATTTAAGAGGGCAAGAGAGAGATATGGTTGCAAGGTAGCTTGAGACAGAATGGTAATCGTAATGTGAACTCTGAGTCCTTATGACTGAGAGGCTTCAGTTTTATAGAAATAGAATGGGTATGGAAAAGACAACATTATCTTGGTACTGAAGTAAAAGGAGGGGCATTTTTTTCAAAGGACATAAATATGTCACTTTTTTGTCTGCAAGAATGACGGCAAAGTTATCTTCAGTATCAAATCTTTATCTTCGTTATATTTAGTCTTCTGCAAGGTGTTGACTGATGGCAGTGAAATCATCAGGAGAAAAGTCAAATGCTGCATAGGGGTTTTATGCATCTTCAAATGTTGGAATGTAAAAGTTATCTGTGCTTGACATATCAGAAGTATTAGGTTGTTGTTGAGTATCATCGTCCTCAAAAAGCTGTGAGAGAACTTCAAGTAATTTTTTTTTTATAATCATCCCGAGTTTACCAGTCGTAAGTTTGGCTTGTATCTGACTGCATTGAGCAAGGAATTGAGGATGTGTTTCTTGGGTATGTTTGGCTTTAGCAAGGGTAGACAAGATGGTATCAAAGGTGAAAACAGTCCACCATTTAACAAAAAACTTTGAGATAATATTTTAGTGGTATCTTGGTAAGTGAAGACAAATTTCCAACTGAATATCCAAGGTAACAGATTGAACTGGATATAGAAACGGAGAAGAGGAGGCATATCTTTGATAGAGGGATTCTTCATGGCGGGATATTTTTGGATAGAAGGGGTATCATGAGGACATAAAGCCCATTGATCAAAAGTTTGTTTAAAGGGGGTAGGGAAAAGAGTAATATCTGGACCAAACCGATCCCACCATTAGAGAAACCAACGAAGAATAGTATCATAGCAAGAAAATCCTTTGAATCGAATAAACCAAGTATGACGATGGTTTGTATTTTCAAAAAATAAAGCAAAAGTTCATGCATCAATATAATCATAATAAGTTATATTTTTCAAAGTTTTGTAAGGTACAAACAGGGCTCAGAGAGTCCATGGCTGTCCCCATTCTTTAGACGAAATAACTCATCTCATAGTAAATTTTGAAAATCCAATACGAGAAGGATCATACTTACATGGAGTCTGTTCAAATTCGATGGATTTGGTATCATGCAAAATATATTGATAAAAAGCTTGGGTAAACATGGGGTTTTTGGGAACAAAGTTTCATCCTGGTGGTAATATCTGACTTGCTATTTGGTAGGGGTCAGCAAGGGTATGATATGGATCCTCGACAAATGGTACAAGTCGTATATAAGATTTAGCTATCATTATATCATTAGGATTGCAAGGAAGAGATTGGGTTTTATCTTTTTGGTGATCGGTTTCTTGGGCTTTTTGACTAAAAGTCTTATCCACGGGAGGAAGAGGAGGTCGTGGTGTGACTGAATGGATATTGCCAAGAAGAGTAAAGGTATTATGAAGAAGAACAGTGCCAAGACGAAGAGAAGGTCTAGGCATATGTGATGGAGATGGGCCGCAAGGTTGAAAATGAGGGAATAAGTTATCTAATAGGAAATCCATAATTGTTAATTTTCGAGGAGTATTGAGAGGTTTTGAAGAAGAAACAGAAGATTTAGAAGAACTCATTTGCCCTGTAGAAATTCAAGAGTAAGAAAATCAAGGAGTGAGTTGGATTCACCTTTGATATATTCAATATCAAAATCAAAAACAGATAAAATGCCTTGCCAGGGAGCAAAGAGATGTTTGGAGGCAAGATTTTTCACATCTTTCAAAAGAATATCTTTAGCAGATTTACAATGAACATGTATTAGAAATTTTTGACTTAACAAATCGCCTTGAATTTAGAAATGCAAAGAACAATAGATAAAATTTCTTGTTTGATAGTACTATATTTTTGTTGTGTAGGATTCCATGCACCGGAATGAAGGCAAACAATTTGTTCGTTATCTGTGCTATGCATGCATTGTTTGAGTATGCCACCATATCCAATATTCGATGCATCAGTTTCAATACCTAAACAGGGTAAAAGTTTAACATGCAGTTTGATTTTTTTTGACAATATCAGTATGCACAGAAGTCCATGGAGGGGGCTTCTTGCGGAGATGAGAGAATAAGGGTTTGCATATGTACAATGATTTTTATAGAATTCTTCAACGTAATTCAAACTGCCTAAAAATCGTTGCAGTTGAGTCTTATCTGTAACTTGATCAGGAAATTTATCAACAAATTCTATTGCGCGAGAAATAGGAGTAAGAGTACCATGATGAATATTATGACCTAGAAAGCATATCTTGGATTGAAAAAGTTTGATTTTGGGGACCGAAACAACAAGACCATTGGCTTTAATAGTGTTGACAAATTTACGTAAATGGAACCAATGTTGCTTAATAGATTTAGAAAAGATTAAAACATCATCAATATAAACAACAGAAAAGGAAGAATAAGGATTAAAAATATCGTTCATTATATTTTGAAATTCTGAGGGTGCATTCTTTAAACCAAAGGGCATAACATTCCATTCAAAATGTCCAAAAGGAATAGTAAAAGCAGTTTTATAATGATTATCTTTAGCAACCTGAATTTGATAAAAGCCAGATTTCATATCGAATTTAGAGAAAGCACTAGAATCATATAACTTGTTTAACAAGTCTTTTTTGTTGGGGATTGGATATCGAATCCATTGTAAAACTTTATTTAAAGGTTTATAATTTATAACAAGTCGAGGAACACCTCATTCTAATTTAGCTTGACCCTGCACATAGAAAGTAGCACAGCTCCAAGGTGATTTAGATTTTCGAATTAATCCTTATTGGAGTAAATTGGAAATTTCGTTTTTACATAAAGCTAAAAGATTCATCTGATTCATCTGAATGGTCGAGCTTTTGTAGGAATATTTCGTTCAGAAAAATCCTTTTCATAAGGAAGAGTAATGACATGTTTCTTATGATTCCAAAGCAATTGGAATGAAGAACAAATTTCAAATTCCATTTGTTGAGCAAAGTTTGTAATATCCTGTTGGAGAGCAAGATCTTTAAGTTGTTCATCAATTTGTTTATAAAGAATTTCATTTTGTAAAGAAGATAAATGTTTCTTTTTACGAAGAATTTTGGTCTGAGTAAGAAGATTAATTTCCTTCTTTACAGACAAATGTTTAAGAAACTAAATATCACAAGAAAAAGGGAGATAATAAAATCGGAATTGGACATCATGTCCTAGAACACGGGATGTAATGCCTTCTTCAGTGACAATAAAAGGGTAAAGTAAAGCAAGAAAGAGATTTCCAAGAATTAATTTAGAGATAAATTTTTAACTAAAACAATGTGGATTTCCTGTTGAAGATCTTGTAAAGTGATAGGTTGGGTAGTTGTAGAAGAAAAGCGAGCAATGCTATTATTATAATTATAATGAATACCAAAAGCATCTTGGGATGAGAGAGAAGAAGAAAAAGTTGTTTCAATAAACATTTCTTTCATTTTTAAATGATAAGTTTGTTGTGTTTCAGGATTAGATATCTATGTGATTGCATCAAAAAGTAAATTTTCATTTTTCGTTAAAACAAAAATTTGTTTAGTACAAGAACAAGTATCATCTTTACAATTGCAAAGTTTGACCATATCAGATTCAGAAGAAGGAGAAGAGGAAGTTGAATGAGATGTATTGTCAATTTGATGTATCACATGCGCTCCATCTCTGCTTCCCGCTCTATTCTCATATGCTCTACCTTAGCTTCCCGTTCCACTTTCAATCTATCTATCTCCAGCTGTGCCTCTCTTAATTATCGCACTACACTGGTGGATGATGAACCTGAAGTTCTTGGAGGCTTCACTGATTGCCCCAACCCCCTCACATAACCAAGCTTGGGGCCTAGGACCTGATGGAGGATATCAATGTCAGTGTAGGACCTCCCATCTGAGATAGCTTGCTCTTGCAATTCCTTCATCTTTTCTTGCAAAAAACATGCCATAAGATGAATAATTAATATTAATTTTACATTCATTTGATATATATATATCCAATTATAATATGTGATGAATGAAAAGGATTCTACAAGTGATAGCTGTAGTAAATCCGGCAGCATAACGGCTATAGTAGGGACTATTCCTGAGTACAAAAATCTCATATAGCTACCAACACAAGCAACAAAGTATTCCAATAACTTTGAAGGAACCACTAACCAGCACAATCAAGTACCAACACAATTACCAACCAACAGATCTATTACCAAGTACAACCATTAAGGATGACAATAACTATTAACAGTTTGAAACAAAAATCATACCAAATGGGTCAATGTAAGTGTACTCACATGATTGTCCTTAGTAACATCGGACAACCAGTCCCCATTTTTTCGTTTGTGGGATGCAGCATACAATTCAGCAGGCCCAATCTCTAAAGTTACAGATGGGGAAATTTCCTAAGAATTATGTAACAAGTTAGTAATGAAGTAAATAAACATAGCCATATACAAGTAAGAATTATATCACTTACCAACACTTTTCGATATCGAGCAAACATCCTTGTACCCACTGTGTGGAAAACCGTCAAGCCCTTTCTATTTTTAGTATTTACTTTATACTTTTCCTTAAAACAGTTTCATGATAAATGGTTAAACGCGTTCGGAATTACTAATTGTACTCAAAGATATACATGTACCTCATATTTTGCATCAGCAAACATGTTGCACAATTTTGCCTAGGTATCTTCATCCATATCAGGATGGGGGCGTCGAACAACCAATTCCTTATTCCTTCCCACTTCCTTATAAGTTTGAAAAGTATGTTTTGACTTCAGAGTAAATGTTTAAACATACGTGATACAAGTTCCAACAATAATATCATCAGTTCCCACCATATATCTCATGCAATAGAATTCAATTTGAACAATATATCAGAGTTGACAGAGTTGCAAAGCACAGTTACAACAGACAAATATTCAGTTCGAACCAATACAAATAAGTTTTAACAGACATATATTCCGTTCAGACCATTATAAATATGTTTCAACATACAAATATGTAGTTCGAACTACAGCGGACAGACACAAATTTTGCATAAGGATTTCATCCAGACACCAAACCTGGTTGGGATTTCAGCAAATCGTACAAATTATTGTGGTTTCCTCCCAAAATAGCTCATACAAAACTAACCTTCGAATCAACAGCATTCAAAGGAGAGGAGAAACGAAAACTGAAGTAAATGTGAAACGAACGTACCTCAATGGAACTTCTGACCAAAGCTTGGCCAGAAACAACCTCCCCAAATGCCCTCACACCCAAGCTCACCCACAAAATCCACGAAGATATCATGATTTTTTTAGCCACCCAAGACCCCAATATTCCCACAAATTCGATTACAATGTTCTCTTCAATGTTCTCGATCACCACAACCCTAGAATCTCCCTTTTTCCAGTCTAAAGTTCCCCTTTTGTTCAGTAGCTTTGTGCACAAATGGGTCTGCACCAAGCTGCTAAGTTTTTTTTTAAGTCTGTGTTCCCAATTTGAACTAGAATACTTAAGTTCGGACTAAGCTAGTAAGTTGGACGACACCATTTGGTTCCCATTCATTCATGTTCGAACTGACCTTACCTTGCTCGCACTTACATAATCCATGGTCCAACTTAAAAAAGCCGAGAGATGATATTTAAGCAGCCATTTGAAACTCAAACATATTTTTTTTTGGCCTCCACTCAGACGAAATATATGTTCCTACTAGACAAATATATGATTGAGAGTGTATATATATTGGTCCGAACTAATCATTACAACGCGTTTGTAGATATCTTAGTTCGGACTTATTCTCAACTTAGTTCGCACTGGACATTACGAAAAATGTGTTTAGCCCAGTTGGAACGTAATATTCAAAGTTCGAATGTTAAACAAACTACAATCATTTAAAAAACATGTACCAATTTACAATTCAATCACAATTTGATTAACACTTTCTAATGATGAAAATAATATGAACAAAACATGGTAGGTACATCAATTTAAGTTAGCACTCCTTAGCACCTTGGAGTGTAATACATATTAACACACGTGCTACACTTGTTACTAATATGCCAACTCTAACATACATTTGCTTAACTCGTCTTGCACATCGATACTATGTGCTCACAATATCATCGGTTATCAAACTGTATTAACCATTCTAGACAAAATGGTTAATCAACACATTAACTCTTATGTGCTACACTCATTATCAATGTCTTCAAGTTAGCATAATGATCTTTATCACTTCATTGGTGTACATATAATCACAACATGGTAGGTACATGAAATAAAGATGACATTTAACACACACTTAGTTACATGTATAAAAAATGTAATTAATCGTCAATAGCATAATCGAGATTTAAACCTTACCATATGGAGTAATTCCAATAGTAATTATAGTTCATTACTAACATATATTCGTTCACTAAAAACAATATGTTCGAACTAATAAGCCATGCGCACTTACTATATACCATTTTGAGATTGAATAATGCCGGGAACACAAAATTTGCTGTCACATGAAGTTCAATTGAAATATATGTTTCAAACTAAACATATAAACGTGTGAACTCAATATACATTAGTTTGGACTAGAACATATAACTTCGAACTAGGAATGACAGTCATGGCCAATTAAATGATTAGGGTGGTCCAAATTGAGGTAGCCTCAGTTCGAACTGTTTCACGCGACGTCGTTTTGATGTTTTAGTTTCAACTTAAAACGTTCATTTTAACGTGGCAGGAGGAAGCCCATGAAAATTAAAATTTGAAGTTTGAACTGGTACAGAATTCATGTGACTTAGTTCGAACCTCAGGCAAACTAGTCCAAACCAATAAAACAGAAGTTTGAACTGGTAAGTACGACATCGTTTTGATGTTTACTTCCATATAAAAACGTGAACTTTAACGTGGCGGGACGAATCCTGTGGAAAAAAAAATTGAAAGTGCAAACTAGAGGAAAAAAGTGCGAACTAGTAAAATTAGTGAACTTTCCGTTCTATTCAAACTAAATTATCAACGTCTGAATTGTGTTGTAGTTTAAACTCTAACTCTGTTATTTTTCAAACTTTAGAAATGTTAGTTGGACCAAAAGTTTCAAATGCACACTGAGTTATAGTAAGTGGGGATTTAAATTTTTCAGTTGAAACCGAGTTCACTCTAGTTTCACTCAAACTCCCACAATATTTAAGTGTTTGGAATTTTTATGTGTTCATTGGTTAAAATCGTATGTTTTGCAAAAATTATTCTTGACTTCTTGGGTTATATAAAGTTCCATTAATACTTTTTTACCTTGAACACTTTGATTTGATAACGTAACTTAATTAAAAAAAAAGAGACATAAACATAAAAATTAGTACAAACCAGCAATATAAACATAAAGATAACAATTGTCCATATAGAAATGTCCATAAAGAAGTGTCCATCATATCCAAAATAAGTACAAAACTAACAAAATAAAATATCAAAGTGTCAAAAATAACATTATCCCAAAATAAGTACATAACCCAAAAAGAAGACATAAAATAAAAACTGGACTATTAAAGTGAATCAACCGTCCTCTGCATCGCATCAACCGAACCGCTAAGGTGCTCGACCTTGTTCCCCAACTAATCTATCTAGTCCTGCTGTCGGTCGAACCTTTGTCTAACGAGATCGTCAAGCGACCGAAGCGTTCAAGAAGCTTGGTGGCCCGGCGGGTCGAGCTGCGTCGTCTACCACTCCTTACCCCGTTTGAGCTGCGATCTGCTCTTCCTCAATGTCTCTAAGTAGATCGGACCGGGAGGCTTTTGTCTGTCCTCCCCAACATGTGAAGGGACCTCATAGCATCCAAGAAGTTTGTCAAGAGGAGGCCGTAAGGAACACCACTCACCTCGAAGGAATCTGCTTCCTTCATGATATTCCGAAAGATCAGTGATGGGAGGTCCACTGGGACCCCCTCACAATGTAGACCATGAGCTTCACTCTCTCGAAGCTCGCCTCACTGGTGCACCGGCAAGGGTCAATATTGTATGCGACTATCAAGTGTAGCATTCTGAAGAAGTTCGTCATGCCACTGTGAGGGATGTTTGGCAAGTGGTCTAGGACTTCCTCCTTCATAGTCAGCAACTTGTACAGCTCACTATTAGATAGCATCAGACGGTCCACTATCTCCTCCTCCTGGTCGGGGTACGAAGGGCTCTTAGGTGGGCAATACCCAAAAATTCGCTGATCTTGTCGGCGGAGAATGTAACCGACACCCCCTCAGGGTGATGTCGTATGATGCCTGCAAACAAAGAAAGATGTTAGAAAAAAATATCTATCCGCATGTGTGTATTTGCTAACATAGTTAGAACTTACCATTTCATAGCTCGCACTACAATAACTTTAGTTAGAACTGTTATCCCAGTAATACAAGTTTCAACTGATATTTTTGAAGTTTCGAACGAAATTGACGCATTTAATGAAGTGTCACATCACATCACATCGATCTGCTCTGTCTGAACCGTTTGAACTAGGATATACCTAGTTGGACAAGTTAAATAAATCAAATTTTAGACAGGTGTCGAACAAGGGGAATTTAACAGTCAAATACCACATTAGTTCGCACCACAAAAGTAAAGTTCGCACTAGTCTGGTTAGTGTCAACTTGATATTTTGTAGTCCCAACTTGTACATTATTGGGACGTTTGTTTCCCGTCCCAAAAGTGTAGTCGGAACTTTATTATAATTAGTTCAAACTTGTTTCTTTATTGGGAAGGTCTCTAACCGTCCCAAAAACATGGTTCGAACAACCATATATTAGTCCGAACCTGAAGTATTTTTGGGACAGAATGTTGTCGTCCCAAAGTTTTTTCCTGCCAGTTTATTTGGGATGGATGCTCAGACTCCGTCCCTAAAACCCAATCTTTAGGGATAGAAAAAGGTACCCATCCCTAAAGATGTTCTTTGACACCCATTTTGGGACAACACCTTTGTTGCGTCCCAAAAGGGCCCCTTTAGGGACGGTTTTTTGGTCGTCCCAAACAAAATCTGTCCCAAAAGCCTGAAATTCTTGTAGTGATTACTGCTTAAGAAGCTAATGAGCTTTGGAAGACCATCTAACAACAACTTTCGCAGCCGAGGGAATAAGATTATCGTATCTTTATCCCCATCTTCTATTTCGCCTTCACCTTCTTTCACCACTATTGCGCACATCATGCTGCATTCTTTTATCTTCAATTCTTCAAGTAGTGAAAGCCCCTTGGCCACGGATGATGAGAACAGAAACTTTAATTTCTCACAATGCTCCACCTTTAC
>CM025849.1:36237511-36386147 GCA_003952965.2 Morella rubra
ATGAAACTATGGCGGATCATGAACTTGAAGCTGATGATCAGAGGGATGGAGACTATGAATATGAGGAAGTTGATGAGGGAGAATACAATGTTGAGGGAGCTGAGAATGCTGACCTTGAGGAGGAGTACCTGGATGATGAAGATGGGGATGACTTCGCTATGGAGATTGGTGTCATGCTCTCATGATTGTGGGGAGGGAGAGAACGTTACAGAGGGGACCCAATCCAGCGCAAAGCACCGCACGCTTTCAACGCTTCCTGCTTCTCACTGTCTCTGCCTACAATACACACAAGTATGTTCATTGCAATTGAGCACACCTATGTCCATCCTGACTTGGGTGGCTGGAGTTTCCTCCAAGCTCTCTCCACCAGCTGTCCAGGGAGGTTCCAAAGAAGCAATGGAGAAAGAAAACATCTATGTCCATCCTCTTGTTAAGCGCTCCTCGTCCAGTGAGAAAAGCTTGGAACTATGCACTGAAAATTTGGGAAACGAGACGGGCACGGGCATAAACGAGGACAGCATCTTCTTGTTGCCTTCATCGGACTCCAAGGATGGGAATTTTCGGACAAGAGAGCAGACGAAATCACGTCAACTTTTTGAAACCAAGAAAGCGAATCCTCCAAATTTTCCTTCTTCCTTGACAACGATAAGCGGCTCGGAATCTCTACTATTTAGGCCCCACCGCGAAAATGGGCGGCTAATAATCAACGCTGTCAAGGCTCCAGCAACACAATCTTATTTTCAAGCTGAACGCAGTCATGGCCGCCTTCGACTCTGCTTTTTGAAAACTTGTACTCCCAGTGTTGACTCGGAAGAAGCTAAGGATGAAGAAAATGAAGCAGCAATGAATACAGTGATGGAAAGGAGGGATTTGACATTGACACTACTGAAGAAAAACCACAAGTGGAAGAAGAAGAAGAAGCAGACGACGACGACCACGATGCTGATTTAGAAGATGATGGGTGTTTTGAGTGGGCTGGCTGCTTAAGGAAGACGCCACAAACAAGAACCTTGGTATAGGGAAGACGCCACAAACTGTGGTGGAACTCCGTTTGATAAGTCAAGATGAACGCCACGGGAAATCCCGATAAGTTCGAGTAGTTCTTCAAAGAACCAAAGAGAATCACAAGACCTCTCAAATAATATTAATCTCAAATACGCCAAAAGGCCCTATAAATATACTTGGAACATCCCTCCAAGAATAGGAAACTAACTCAAATTTGAAAGAAATTAAATGCTCTTAAAAGTCTTCCAAGAATAGGAAACTAACTCAAATTTGAAAGAAATAAATGTTAAAACAAGAAAGGTCTGGCCAAGAATAGGAGAAGCCAGCATTTGAAAAGAAATTCAAATGCTCCTGAAAATCGGACTTCGCCAGATACGTCCCGCCTTTGTTCTAGCCGACATGTAAACGCCCGAAGTGCCAAGTAGTGTAGACGCCCTTGTGCAAGTACTTGGCCGAGGTGCAGGTTACCCGGATAGTTCCCGAGGTGAACTGATGACATGAACTAAGCCTTGATTGTTATTGGTACCCATCTCGGTCTTGGTAGTATCATCCCATCTCTCTGGATTAGTCCATTGAGCGCTTCCTTGAAACGTTTGGCTTTAAGTCTTGTAATTGGGCCACTAGGAAGTGACAAAGGACTCGGTTTGCATCATTCTCCCCCTCTTGAGAAGGATTTGTCCTCAAATCGTCACCTACATCAAAAGGAGACAAGTCAGTAACATTAAAAGTGGCACTTACATTGTACTCACCAGGTAAATCGAGCTTGTAAGCGTTATCATTGATGCGCTCGAGGACTTGGAAAGGACCATCCCTCTTGGGAGCAATTTGGAACGTCTTTTTGCGGGAAATCTCTCTTTCCTCATATGCAGCCAAACCCAATCTCCGGGTTCAAAAACAGCTTGTGACGTCCCTTGTTGGCTTGTTTTGCATACTGCTCCGTTCTTCGCTCAATGTTGAGTCTTGCTTTCTCATGAATCTGCTTCACAAAGTCAGCTTTCTTTTTGCCATCTAAATTAACATGCTCAGTCAAGGCAAAGGGGATAAATCCAATGGAGTTAAAGGATTAAACCCATACACAATTTCAAATGGCGAAAATTTAGTAGCAGAATGAACAGCTCTATTATAAGCAAACTCAACATGTGGTAAACATTCTTCCCATGTTTTGATATTCTTTCTAATGATCGCCCTCAATAAAGTAGACAAAGTCCTATTTACTACCTCAGTTTGACCATCAGTTTGTGGATGACAAGTAGTGGAAAATAATAGCTTAGTACCTAGCTTACACCACAAAGTCTTCCAAAAATAGCTCAAGAACTTAGCATCTCTATCCGAAACAATTGTCCTAGGCATGCCATGTAATCTCACAATCTCTCTAAAGAACAAGTCAGCAACATGTGAGGCATCATCCGTTTTGTGACATGGAATAAAATGTGCCATCTTAGAAAATCTATCCACAACCACAAAAATTGAATCTCTTCCACGTTTAGTCCTAGGCAATCCTAACACAAAATCCATTGAAATATCAATCCAAGGCTCACTAGGAATTGGTAAAGGAGTATACAAACCGTTGGGCTGCACTTTGGATTTAGCTTGCCTACATGTGACACATCTACCACAAATTCGTTCAACATCTCGTTTCATGTGAGGCCAATAGAAGTGTTCCTGCAAAATAGCTAAAGTCTTTGCAACTCCAAAATGTCCCATTAATCCCCCACCATGTGATTCTTGCACTAATAACTCCCTCAAAGAACAATTTGGCACGCATAGCTTATTCTCTCGAAATAAGAATCCATCAAGCCTAAAGAACTTACCACATGCGGTTTTCTCACAAGCCCTATATTCCTCACAAAATTCGTGGTCATCAGCGTATAAAGTTTTAATATGCTCAAAACCAAGCAATTTTGCATCAAGTGTGGAAAGTAATGCATACCTGCGAGAAAGTGCATCGGCGACCACATTCTCCTTACCTTGCTTATACCGAATGACGTATGGAAACGTCTCAATGAATTCCACCCAACGCGCATGCCTTTTGTTTAGCTTGTGTTGGCCCTTCAAGTGTTTCAAGGACTCATGATCGGTGTGAATCACGAACTCCTTAGGCCATAGGTAGTGCTGCCACGTCTCTAAAGCCGAACCAATGCATACAACTCCTTATCATAAGTTGGGTAGTTTAAGGCTGCCCCGCTTAATTTCTCGCTGAAAGTAAGCAATTGGTCGTCCTTCTTGCATAAGAACTGCGCCTATACCAATACCTGAAGCATCACATTCAACTTTCAAACGTTTTAGAAAAGTTAGGTAAAGATAATAAAGGGGCGTTAGTCAGCTTCTCTTTGATTAATTGAAATGCCTTCTCTTGCTCTTCTCCCCATCTAAATCCAACGTTCTTCTTGATCACTTCGGTAAGTGGTGCGGCTATGCTACTAAAGTCCTTCACGAACCGCCGGTAAAAACTTGCAAGTCCATGAAAACTACGAACATTACCTACACTCGTGGGACTCGGCCACTCTTTGATTGCACGTACCTTCTCTTCATCAACCTGTATACCTTGGGCACTAACAACAAATCCCAAAAATACAAGCTTATCGGTGTAAAAAGTACACTTCTTCAGATTAGCAAACAACTTTTCTTTCCTAAGCACATCTAAAACAGATTTCAAATGTACTACATGATCGTCCACGTTTTTGCTATAAATGAGTATATCATCAAAGTAAACAACAACAAATCTACCTATAAATGCACGCAAAACATGGTTCATAAGTCTCATAAAAGTGCTCGGAGCATTAGTCAATCCAAAAGGCATAACTAACCATTCATACAAACCATATTTTGTTTTAAAGGCGGTTTTCCATTCATCTCCTTCTTTTATCCTAATTTGATGATAACCACTCTTTAAATCAATCTTAGAAAATATGCAAGAACCATGCAACTCATCTAACATATCATCTAAGCGAGGAATAGGATGACGATACTTTACCGTTATGTTGTTGATGGCTCGGCAATCAACGCACATTCTCCACGTCCCATCCTTCTTAGGTACAAGTAAAACCGGGACCGCACATGGGCTCATGCTCTCCTTCACGTGCCCTTTCTCCAACAACTCACTTACTTGCCGTTGAAGCTCCTTTGTCTCCTCGGGATTGCTCCTATAAGCTGGTCGGTTTGGAATTGTTGCACCGGGAACAAAATCGATTTGATGTTCAATCCCTCGGATTGGAGGTAACCCATGTGGTGTTTCCTCGGGGAAGACATCCTCATACTCCTGCAAAAGAGAAACAATAGAACTAGGCAAAGCAAGGTCAAGTTCGTTAGTGTTTAAAAATGCCTCTTTGTACAAAAGTACAATCATCGGCTGATTTGAAAGCATCGCTCGCTTGATCTCACTCACTTTTGCATAGAAATTCTTTTGTTTTCTCTCTGATTTTCTCTCAATGGCCGAACCTTGATTTTCTCTCTCTTTTTTGTCGGCCTCTCTCGGATTTTCACTCTCTCTCTGATTTTCACTCTTTTTCTTTTTCTCACTCTCTTTCTTTTGCTCACTCTCCTTTTGCAATCTCACTTGATCCTCATATACTTGCTGCGGTGTCAATGGTACAAGAGTGATTGGCCGCTGATTAAGTACAAAAGAGTACTTGTTCGTAAAGCCATCATGCTTCACATGTCTATCGAACTGCCACGGACGCCCTAGCAATAAGTGTCCCGCTTGCATCGGTACTACATCACACAACACTTCATCTTCGTACTTACCGATTCGAAAAGCAACTAACACTTGCTTGTTCACCCTTATCTCTCCACTATCATTCAGCCATTGCAACTTGTACGGCCTAGGGTGTTTCAACACGGGCAATCCCAATTTTTCCACCATGATTGTGCTTGCAACATTAGTACAACTACCACCATCAATAATCACACTACATACCTTGTCTTTGACGTAGCACCTAGTGTGAAAGATGTTCTCCCGCTGTACTTCATCAACTCCTTTTGCTTGCAAGCTCAATGCTCTCCTCGCCACCAAGGTCAATGCATCAGGGGCTAAATATTCCTCCTCGAAACATCCTCCAATGGTGGCATGTCGTCGGTGTCGGAATCTTCACTATCGGTCACAATTTCTCCATTGTCTTTAACACCATGACTTGCTTGTTTGGGCATTGACTTGCTATGTGTCCCCTGCCTTGACATTTAAAACATTTAATATCACGATTCCTAGAGGTAGAAGCTTCGGTTTTACCTTGAGGAACGTGGCTGGTGGTCGCGGCTTGGGCTCGGGTTTGGACGTTTGTGACTTGTCCAGCTGCTTGGTATAACTCGGTTTCCAAGAGTAGAACTGGAGTTATGGCCTGAACGTGTCCCACTCCCTCTCTTGAGTTGTTGCTCCACTTTGATAGCCATATGCACCATATCTTCCAACTCCACATAATGTTGCATGTCTACCTTATCTTGGATCTCTCGGTTTAATCCAAGTAGAAATCTAGCCATTGTAGCCTCTCGATCCTCCTCTACATTAGCTCGGATCATAGCAATCTCCATCTCCTTGTAGTAATCCTCTACACCTCGGCTTCCTTGTCTAAGACCTTGTAGCTTTTTGTACAACTCTCGTAGTAGTAGCTTGGAACGAACCGCTTTCTCATCACGTCTTCATATCCTCCCACGTCTCTATTGGTCGTTCTCTATTCCGCCTCCTATTTATCACAAGCTGATCCCACCAAGTTATAGCATATTCAGAAAATTCAATCACGGCTAATTTTACCTTCTTTATCTCGGAGTAGTTGTGGCAATCAAACACAAACTCCATCTTCTTCTCCCACTCAAGATATGCTTCAGGATCAGATCTACCTTGAAAGGAAGGAATCTTCATCTTAATACCACCCAAGTTGTTATCTTCCCGATTCCTAGCTTCTCTAACCCGCCCTCCATGTCTCCTATAGCCAACAACAGAATCCCGATCCTCTTCTTCCTCAAAACCAGATCCATAAGGCTCTTCATCCTCAACCCTCGCCTCCCTCCGTGGAACTCTTTCCCGTCTACGAAATTGGGGTTGTTTTGTGCCTCAAGTGAATTCTCCATCTGATCTATCCGTTCGTGAACTTGCTCCATTTCAAACTTCATCATACGCTTCATCTCACTCATCATGGCCTCCATAAACACCTTCGGGTCAGCTAGTGTCGTAGCATCGTCGGCAACGCTCTTACCACTGTTGTGAGACATGTTGCTGCAAAAACAAAGTTAGAAAGAAAAAAAGGACCTCACAATTCTCTCCCTTACGTGTTTACACTCAAGGATGTGGATCACTCTTCACTCGTGTTTCACTCAAAATAATTCACGGCTTTTACCCTCTAATGTTCTCACCACTCTTGCCTTGGTAATTCTCTTGCAGTTCTTTTGAAACTAAACAAACAACTCTAAGAATTTCCAGTAACAAACAAGAACTCATCAAGGAATTTCAGGTAAACAAAAGGAATTTCAGGAAAACAATATAAGGAATTTTTGGAAGTTCGGTAAGAATGAATTTTCACGAAAAAAATACAATTTTTGAAACAATGTAAGGATTCTTTTTTTTTTTTTTTGACAACTCCTCAATTTTTTTTTTTGGACCTCTTGTTTTGTTTGTTGAAGATCAGCAAATATCTTTTGAAGCAAGAGTAGGGATAACAAGAGTTTAGACATGAACAAGAACAAAGATTGACAGAAGGGAAGAAAGCTAAGATGTGAAGAAAAGAAGAAAGAAACAAAAAAAAAGGCAAATTTGAACAAGAAAACCTACTGAAAAAAACCTCGTGAAGAAGAACAAGAACAACAACAAGGGAACCAAGATCGTTCTAGACAGATTTCGAAACCTCGACCCTTATGACAAACAAGAACCTCGGTATAAGGAAGACGCCACAAACGGTGGTGGAACTCCGTTTGATAAGTCGAGATGAACGCCACGGGAAATCCCGATAAGTTCGAGTAGTTCTTCAAAGAACCAAAGAAAATCACAAGACCTCTCAAATAAAATTAATCTCAAAGTTTTTCTTCTCTACGCCCAAAAAGGCCCTATAAATATACTTGGAACAAATCCCTTCCAAGAATAGGAAACTAATTCAAATTTGAAAGAAATTAAAAGCACTTAAAAGTCTTCCAAGAAGAGGAATCTAACTCAAATTTGAAAGAAGTTAAATGCCCTTAAAAGTCTTCCAAGAATAGGAGAAGCCAGCATTTGAAAACGAAATTCAAATGCTCCTAAAAATCGGGACTTTGCTAGATATGTCCCGCCTTTGTTCTAGCCGACATGTAAACGCCCGAAGTGCCAAGTAGTGTAGACGCCCGTTGTGCAAGTACTTCGAGCCGAGGTGCAGGTTACCCGGGATAGTTACCGAGGTGTAACTGATGACATGAACTAAGCCTTGATTGTTATTGGTACCCATCTCGGTCTTGGTAGTATCATCCCATCTCTCTCGAATTAGTCCATTGAGCGCTTCCTTGAAACGTTTGGCTATAAGTCTTGTAATTAGGCCACTAGGAAGTGACAAAGGATCTCGGTTTGCATCATAGAGTCACTCCAAAATTGATACGTATATCCTTTTCCTTTGTTTGAAAAAATTGTGTAACCTTGCGCATCCGATATAACCTGATCCATAGAAGATACCTCACTCCCTCTCTTTTCCCACAAGCCTGTTTAGAACAGAGTTCTCAAAATGTTGGACAAAAAGAGAAACAGCTTGAAAAATATACAATTGAGTACTTCTACAATTTAAAGATCTCTTAAAAATATGTTGTACCTATTCCTATGTCAGAAACTTAGTCAAAAGGATTGCAACAACATGTGTCTCTAAGAAGTGTTCATGTGGGAATGAGAAAAACGTCAATGCAAACAAAAACAAGGTTCGTAGAAAACAACTACAAAATTTATTTAGGATCAAATGCAGAATCATGATGATAATTACTCGAGAAACTAATTTTTGTTGGATCTCCGCCTTTCTCCTCAAAGATCAGCAGAATGTTTCCAGATGGTTTGAACCAAGAGCGGGGAACATGCATGGGACCTGCTCCATACAGAAAGTTAGAAATTATCACGACAACTTGGCTTTCTTTTCCCTTCTTATCACAGTTTACATCCAATATGGAGAATGCTAACCACCATCAACATCTCTGAAGACTACACAAAATCTTTGAGTTTCGTGAAGATGGCGATCTACTAACTTTTCATATCAGTATCAGTGAATTGATGAAACAAAGAGTATGCTCTGAAGATGCATAGTGCGCTTCTTCCCCATTAAAAACTCTTGCAACCTATCGTTAATAGTGATCTGATTATGATTTTCTTGATTTAGGTAATTGATTTACAAATATAAAGTTCGAGTTCGTTTAGAATATAGGTAATTGAGGGATGATGCTGATTGTAGTTTGGCAGCAACTTAAAAGTATAGAAAACACGGATTGATAAACTGTTGTAAGTTCCTATTTCATGCGCTCACAAATAATAAAAAAAATTACTTACCATCTTTGGGTAGGTTCTCCACATCCAGTGAAGCACTTGTCCGGCATAAATTTGCCCCTGTAATCACATTCCTGAACAGATTTTTCATGCACAGAGCTTCTCCGATCCAGAATTCAGCAACGAACCCTTACACCAAATCCATTTGCTATCTTTTCCAATGGGTTACTCAGATGCCTTTTTTTTTTCACGTTTCCATTAAAAAACCAAATAAAGTACAGGCTACAAGTAGTAATGTTCACTACAAATCACACTAGTCTGGATGAGGAAGAGAATTTTGAAAAAGCTATGGCTGCACTTACGTCAAGCACTCTTAAAAAGCTATGCCTACAATTATGATATATTAATGGACATGATCCATAAAATAAGAATATAGGGGAGATGAAAGAAGAATCATGATCCTACGGTCAAGATCCCTAAAGATCCTACGCATTAGCATAGGAGAAGCTCTGAGTGAGCCTAAAATTTGCTCAGAGAAGTCATTTGCGAGAATCGAAAAGTCAGAGTTTTTCTTGTGAGAATCGTTCTCTCTACTAAAACCTCTCTTTCTTTTTTTTTTCTCTAAGTCACGTTTCCATTAAAAGACAGACTACAAGTAGTAATGTTCACTACAGATCATACTAGACTGGATGTGGAAGAGAATTTTGAAAAAGCTATGGCTGCACCTGCGTTCATTTCAACGATCAGAATTGAGAGAACGAACTTTTACACCAATCGTTCTCTCTCTAAAAATTTTCTATCTCTTTCCTGTGTGTGTGGATGGGCAGAACACTCAACGATCTAGAATTCAGCAACGAACTTTTACACCAAATCCATTTGCTATCTTTTCCAATGGGTTACTCAGATGCCTTTTTTTTTTTCTTTTTAAGTGACATTTCCATTAAAAAACCGAATAAAGTACAGACTACAAGTAGTAATGTTCACTACAGATCACACTAGTCTGGATGTGGAAGAGAATTTTGAAAAAGCTATGGCTGCACTTGCGTCAAGCACTCTTGCTATCTTTTTTGCAGCCCACGTGCACCACTACACTATGATGCATTGTTTTACCTAATGATGCACCTAATTTTACAATTAAGCATGAGATGATGTTAGTGATACCTCAGTTCCATGAGATGGATTCTAAGAGTCCTTACCTGCGCCTGACGGACTTTGAGTTGGTTTGCACAGCTTTTATTACTAGAGCTGGCATTGATGAGTTGATTAGACTTCGTTTATTTCCTCTCTTTAAAGGATAAACTAAAGATTAATTTAATTCTTTAAGGACTAATTCTATCTTTAGCTGGTCTGATATGCAACGTTAGTTCTTATAGAATTTTTTCTATTTTCAAAGAACTGAATTTTTGCAAGAGCAAATTAGTCAATTTATGCAACGGGGTGATGCGACCTTCCACACTTGTTGAGAAAGGTTTGAAATTTGAACATTTGTCCACATCATGAGTTTGGAGTCTTTTATACTGCACTTACTCCTGAATGCAAGCAGTTGTTCAAAATATGTGCAACGGGAAATTCTTTAGCAAGGAACCAGATCAAGCACTCACATTTTTTGATTACCTTGCTGAAAGTGCCAATTGGAATACACGATCTGACCAGACCAGTGGCAGTACAACCTCACAGAGTAATTGGTGGTAGAGTAAATATGAAAATTGACGTCTAAGCTCGTATTGCTGCTTTGACTAGGAGGTTAGAGGTTATGAAATTAGAGAAATTGGAAGGCGGAGAAGGCAGTAGGGGTGTGTTCTTTATGTGCCGATTCGAGCCACAAGAACCAAAATTGTCCGATTATGCCAATATTACAAGAGAGTAGGTTTGATCAAATGTAATTAGTGAATTGGGCTAACAGAGCACCAAATTAGCCTTTCTCCAACACTTATAATTCGGGGTGGAGGAATCCAAAATTTTTCATGAGGAATGATCAGCTTGGATGTTCTTCTCATTCTTAGCAACCTTCTAAGTCCTATGCACCACCTTCTCAGTCAACATCTCATCAAGCTGCTCCTCAGCACCAAGTTTGCATTTTAGCTGTGCTTTGTCAAAAATGTTGCCAAAAGTTTGAGTTTTAGCAGTGCTTTCTCTAAAACACCGCTAAAACTCAAACACTTGCAGCAACATTTTTTACAAAGCGCCACTATAGGCATAAGTTTTAGTGGCATTTTGACACAAACACCACCAAAAGTTTAACTTTTAGCAATGTTTGTGGCAAAATGGCGCTAAAGGGCCAACTTGCAGCAGCGTTTCTAGAAGTGTTGCTATAGATAACCTAAAGCAGTGTTTTTTATACAAATACTGCCACAAATTTTCTTTTAGCGATGGTCGTAGACAAACGCCGCTAAAGAGGTGTTATAATGGCATTTTTAGCGACCACTACTAAAAAGACCGCTATTGTAGGCCTTATTTTTTTTGTAGTGTGTGTGTTTTTTTGTTCTTAGAACTTATGATTGTAATGTCATTGCACTATATGGATTTTCAAAAACAAATTTGATGAGATTGAGAGTGCACTCTCGGCCCCCTACGCTCTTGCCTCTTAGGTTCAGGTGTAACCCCGCTTTTCCTTTTAAGAAGCGTTGTGGCTACCTGCGCGTCTGTCTTCATCTTTATTTTCCCTAGACTTGTGCAACCTATGCCTCATTCACTCCCCAAGAGCCGGCCGATTCTCAAAGCTTGGAAGAACTACCCATCTCTTGAGCGTGAGCTTTTTTCTAGGCAATTTCACAGGATGATTAACATACCAATTTTCGTTCATTTCAAGAAGTAATTTTATTTATCTCAAATTAATCCAAAGAATATATCTTACAAATTTCAACAATTTTTTTTTTCTGAGATTATTTTGCTTTGGGAGTTTTGGATGGATTAGCGGGAAAAGTTGGGGAAAGAGGTATCTCGGGTCGCAATCGTGTCTGATTGGTTTTGATAATTTTAATTGATGTAGAATGGTAGATATTTTAGTAAATTGCATTAGTTGTGAGTGACGTGGTGCGGAAGGTCGAAAAATAGCTGAGTCTATAAAATATTGTGTCTCTTTTTAATTGGAAGTGACGTTATCACTTAGTTCACATCATCAAATTTTGTCATAACATAGATGGAATGTTGTCAGAAGGGTATAACAGGAAAAATAAATATACCACATGGGTGGCATGATAACAAAATTTACTTTAGGGATATTCTTGAGAAAATTTAAATTCAAAGGACACGCATGTTACAAGAAAGTGCTGGATTTCATGAAAAAAAGTGTGGAGAGAGGATTTAATAACTTTTTTATAAAAGAAATGTCTGAGTTTGTCAAAAAAAATATATATATACCAACATGGTCCCAAAGGGTAAACGTGTGTAAATGCTTACAAGAAAACAACTATAAAAGGTATATAAATGTAAGAAAGCAGTAGAACCATTCATGAAGGCTGTAACAGTAATGTAATAGTAATTAAAACAGCAATTGTTGAAATCATAACTTTATTTGAACAAAGTGACATTTGCAGAAAGTAAGGCAAAGACAAAAAATTTTACAAAGGAAATATGAAGATTACAGTAAGAGACGGTTGAAGGTTGAAGGTTGATTTAAGAGGGCAAGAGAGAGATATGGTTGCAAGGTAGCTTGAGACAGAATGGTAATCGTAATGTGAACTCTGAGTCCTTATGACTGAGAGGCTTCAGTTTTATAGAAATAGAATGGGTATGGAAAAGACAACATTATCTTGGTACTGAAGTAAAAGGAGGGGCATTTTTTTCAAAGGACATAAATATGTCACTTTTTTGTCTGCAAGAATGACGGCAAAGTTATCTTCAGTATCAAATCTTTATCTTCGTTATATTTAGTCTTCTGCAAGGTGTTGACTGATGGCAGTGAAATCATCAGGAGAAAAGTCAAATGCTGCATAGGGGTTTTATGCATCTTCAAATGTTGGAATGTAAAAGTTATCTGTGCTTGACATATCAGAAGTATTAGGTTGTTGTTGAGTATCATCGTCCTCAAAAAGCTGTGAGAGAACTTCAAGTAATTTTTTTTTTATAATCATCCCGAGTTTACCAGTCGTAAGTTTGGCTTGTATCTGACTGCATTGAGCAAGGAATTGAGGATGTGTTTCTTGGGTATGTTTGGCTTTAGCAAGGGTAGACAAGATGGTATCAAAGGTGAAAACAGTCCACCATTTAACAAAAAACTTTGAGATAATATTTTAGTGGTATCTTGGTAAGTGAAGACAAATTTCCAACTGAATATCCAAGGTAACAGATTGAACTGGATATAGAAACGGAGAAGAGGAGGCATATCTTTGATAGAGGGATTCTTCATGGCGGGATATTTTTGGATAGAAGGGGTATCATGAGGACATAAAGCCCATTGATCAAAAGTTTGTTTAAAGGGGGTAGGGAAAAGAGTAATATCTGGACCAAACCGATCCCACCATTAGAGAAACCAACGAAGAATAGTATCATAGCAAGAAAATCCTTTGAATCGAATAAACCAAGTATGACGATGGTTTGTATTTTCAAAAAATAAAGCAAAAGTTCATGCATCAATATAATCATAATAAGTTATATTTTTCAAAGTTTTGTAAGGTACAAACAGGGCTCAGAGAGTCCATGGCTGTCCCCATTCTTTAGACGAAATAACTCATCTCATAGTAAATTTTGAAAATCCAATACGAGAAGGATCATACTTACATGGAGTCTGTTCAAATTCGATGGATTTGGTATCATGCAAAATATATTGATAAAAAGCTTGGGTAAACATGGGGTTTTTGGGAACAAAGTTTCATCCTGGTGGTAATATCTGACTTGCTATTTGGTAGGGGTCAGCAAGGGTATGATATGGATCCTCGACAAATGGTACATGTCGTATATAAGATTTAGCTATCATTATATCATTAGGATTGCAAGGAAGAGATTGGGTTTTATCTTTTTGGTGATCGGTTTCTTGGGCTTTTTGACTAAAAGTCTTATCCACGGGAGGAAGAGGAGGTCGTGGTGTGACTGAATGGATATTGCCAAGAAGAGTAAAGGTATTATGAAGAAGAACAGTGCCAAGACGAAGAGAAGGTCTAGGCATATGTGATGGAGATGGGCCGCAAGGTTGAAAATGAGGGAATAAGTTATCTAATAGGAAATCCATAATTGTTAATTTTCGAGGAGTATTGAGAGGTTTTGAAGAAGAAACAGAAGATTTAGAAGAACTCATTTGCCCTGTAGAAATTCAAGAGTAAGAAAATCAAGGAGTGAGTTGGATTCACCTTTGATATATTCAATATCAAAATCAAAAACAGATAAAATGCCTTGCCAGGGAGCAAAGAGATGTTTGGAGGCAAGATTTTTCACATCTTTCAAAAGAATATCTTTAGCAGATTTACAATGAACATGTATTAGAAATTTTTGACTTAACAAATCGCCTTGAATTTAGAAATGCAAAGAACAATAGATAAAATTTCTTGTTTGATAGTACTATATTTTTGTTGTGTAGGATTCCATGCACCGGAATGAAGGCAAACAATTTGTTCGTTATCTGTGCTATGCATGCATTGTTTGAGTATGCCACCATATCCAATATTCGATGCATCAGTTTCAATACCTAAACAGGGTAAAAGTTTAACATGCAGTTTGATTTTTTTTGACAATATCAGTATGCACAGAAGTCCATGGAGGGGGCTTCTTGCGGAGATGAGAGAATAAGGGTTTGCATATGTACAATGATTTTTATAGAATTCTTCAACGTAATTCAAACTGCCTAAAAATCGTTGCAGTTGAGTCTTATCTGTAACTTGATCAGGAAATTTATCAACAAATTCTATTGCGCGAGAAATAGGAGTAAGAGTACCATGATGAATATTATGACCTAGAAAGCATATCTTGGATTGAAAAAGTTTGATTTTGGGGACCGAAACAACAAGACCATTGGCTTTAATAGTGTTGACAAATTTACGTAAATGGAACCAATGTTGCTTAATGGATTTAGAAAAGATTAAAACATCATCAATATAAACAACAGAAAAGGAAGAATAAGGATTAAAAATATCATTCATTATATTTTGAAATTCTGAGGGTGCATTCTTTAAACCAAAGGGCATAACATTCCATTCAAAATGTCCAAAAGGAATAGTAAAAGCAGTTTTATAATGATTATCTTTAGCAACCTGAATTTGATAAAAGCCAGATTTCATATCGAATTTAGAGAAAGCACTAGAATCATATAACTTGTTTAACAAGTCTTTTTTGTTGGGGATTGGATATCGAATCCATTGTAAAACTTTATTTAAAGGTTTATAATTTATAACAAGTCGAGGAACACCTCATTCTAATTTAGCTTGACCCTGCACATAGAAAGTAGCACAGCTCCAAGGTGATTTAGATTTTCGAATTAATCCTTATTGGAGTAAATTGGAAATTTCGTTTTTACATAAAGCTAAAAGCTCATGATTCATCTGAATCTTGGTCGAGCTTTTGTAGGAATATTTCGTTCAGAAAAATCCTTTTCATAAGGAAGAGTAATGACATGTTTCTTATGATTCCAAAGCAATTGGAATGAAGAACAAATTTCAAATTCCATTTGTTGAGCAAAGTTTGTAATATCCTGTTGGAGAGCAAGATCTTTAAGTTGTTCATCAATTTGTTTATAAAGAATTTCATTTTGTAAAGAAGATAAATGTTTCTTTTTACGAAGAATTTTGGTCTGAGTAAGAAGATTAATTTCCTTCTTTACAGACAAATGTTTAAGAAACTAAATATCACAAGAAAAAGGGAGATAATAAAATCGGAATTGGACATCATGTCCTAGAACACGGGATGTAATGCCTTCTTCAGTGACAATAAAAGGGTAAAGTAAAGCAAGAAAGAGATTTCCAAGAATTAATTTAGAGGATAAATTTTAACTAAAACAATGTGGATTTCCTGTTGAAGATCTTGTAAAGTGATAGGTTGGGTAGTTGTAGAAGAAAAGCGAGCAATGCTATTATTATAATTATAATGAATACCAAAAGCATCTTGGGATGAGAGAGAAGAAGAAAAAGTTGTTTCAATAAACATTTCTTTCATTTTTAAATGATAAGTTTGTTGTGTTTCAGGATTAGATATCTATGTGATTGCATCAAAAAGTAAATTTTCATTTTTCGTTAAAACAAAAATTTGTTTAGTACAAGAACAATTATCATCTTTACAATTGCAAAGTTTGACCATATCAGATTCAGAAGAAGGAGAAGAGGAAGTTGAATGAGATGTATTGTCAATTTGATGTATCACATGCGCTCCATCTCTGCTTCCCGCTCTATTCTCATATGCTCTACCTTAGCTTCCCGTTCCGCTTTCAATCTATCTATCTCCAGCTGTGCCTCTCTTAATTGTCGCGCTACACTGGTGGATGATGAACCTGAGGTTCTTGGAGGCTTCACTGCTCGCCCCAACCCCCTCACATAACCAGGCTTGGGGCCTAGGACCTGATGGAGGATATCAATGTCGGTGTAGGACCTCCCATCTGAGATAGCTTGCTCTTGCAATTCCCTCATCTTTTCCTGCAAAAAACGTGCCATAAGATGAATAATTAATATTAATTTTACATTCATTTGATATATATATATCCAATTATAATATGTGATGAATGAAAAGGACTCTACAAGTGATAGCTGTAGTAAATCCGGCAGCATAACGGCTATAGTAGAGACTATTCCTGAGTACAAAAATGTCATATAGCTACCAACACAAGCAACAAAGTATTCCAATAACTTCGAGAGAACCACTAACCAGCACAATCAAGTACCAACACAACCACCAACCAACAGATCTATTACCAAGTACAACCATTAAGGATGACAATAACTATTAACAGTTTGAAACAAAAATCATACCAAATGGGTCAATGTAAGTGTACTCACATGATTGTCCTTAGCAACATCAGACAACCAGTCCCCATTTTTCCGCTTGTGGGATGCAGCATACAATTCAGCAGGCCCAATCTCTGAAGTTACAGAGGGGAAATTTCCTAGAGAATTACGTAACAAGTTAGTAATGAAGTAAATAAACATAGCCATATACAAGTAAGAATTATATCACTTACCAACACTTTTCGATATCGAGCAAACATCCTTGTACCCACTGTGTGGAAAACCGTCAAGCCCTTTCTATTTTTAGTGTTTACTTTACACTTTTCCTGGAAACAGTTTCATGATAAATGGTTAAACGCGTTCGGAATTACTAATTGTACTCAAAGATATACATGTACCTCATATTTTGGATCAGCAAACATGTCGCACAATTTTGCCAGGTATCTTCATCCATGTCTGGATGGGGGTGTCGAACAACCACTTCCTTATTCCTTCCCACTTCCTTATAAGTTCGAAAAGCATGTTCTGACTTCAGAGTAAATGTTTAAACATACGTGACACAAGTTCCAACAATAATATCATCAGTTCCCACCATATATCTCATGCAATAGAATTCAATTTGAACAATATATCAGGAGTTGACAGAGTTGCAAAGCACAGTTACAACAGACAAATATTCAGTTCGAACCAATATAAATAAGTTTTAACAGACAAATATTCAGTTCAGACCAATATAAATATGTTTCAACAGACAAATATGTAGTTCGAACTACAGCGGACAGACACAAATTTTGCATGTAAAAGACATAGGGATTTCATCCAGACACCAAACCTGGTTGGGGATTTCAGCAAATCGTACAAATTCTTGAGGTTTCCTCCCAAAATAGCTCATACAAAATTAACCTTCGAATCAACAGCATTCAAAGGAGAGGAGAAACGAAAACTGAAGTAGATGTGAAACGAACATACCTCAATGGAACTTCTGACCAAGCTTGGCCAGAAACAACCTCCCCAAATGCCCTCACACCCACGCTCACCCACAAAACCCACGAAGATATCGAGATCTTCCGAGCCACCCAAGACCCCAATCTCCCCACAAATTCGATTACAATGTTCTCTTCGGTGTTCTCGGTCACCACAACCCTAGAATCTCCCTTTGCCCAGCCTAAAGTTCCCCTTCTGTTCAGCAGCTTCGTGCACAAATGGGTATGCACGAAGCTGCTAAGTTTTTTTTTAAGTCTGTGTTCCCAGTTCGAACTAGAATACTTAAGTTCGGACTAAGCTAGTAAGTTGGACGACACCGTTTGGTTCCCATTCGTTCATGTTCGAACTGACCTCACCTTGTTCGCACTTACATAATCCATGGTCCAACTTAAAAAACCCGAGAGATGATATTTGAGCAGTCATTCGAAACTCAAACAATATTTTTTTTTGCCTCCACTCAGACGAAATATATGTTCCTACTAGACATATATATGGTTGAGAGTGTATATATATTGGTCCGAACTAATCATTACAACGCGTTTGTAGATATCTTAGTTCGGACTTATTCTCAACTTAGTTCGCACTGGACATTACGAAGACGTAACTTGTGTTTGGCCCAGTTGGAACGTAATATTCGAAGTTCGAATGTTAAACAAACTACAATCATTTAAAAAACACGTACCAATTTACAATTCAATCACAATTTGATTAACACTTTCTAATGATGAAAATAATGTGAACAAAACATGGTAGGTACATCAATTTGAGTTAGCACTCCTTAACACCTTGGAGTGTAACACATATTAACACACGTGCTACACTTATTACTAATGTGCCAACTCTAACATACATTTGCTTAACACGTCTTGCACATCTATACTAATGTGCTCATAATATCATCGGGTTATCAAACTGTATTAAACACATTCTAACAAAATGAGTTTATCACACATTAACTCACATGTGCTACACTCATTATCAATGTCTCAAGTTAGCATAATGATCTTCATCACTTCATTGGTGTACATATGATCACAACATGGTAGGTACATGAAATAAAGACGACATTTAACACACATTAGTGTACATGTAATAAAAATATGGTAGGTACATCGTAGTAGCATAATGAGTTTAACACACATTACCATAATGAGTAATCCAATGTGAATATATAGTTCGCACTAACATATATTCGTTCAACCTAAAAACAGATATGTTCGAACTAACATAAGGTCATTCGCACTTACTATACCAATTCGGACTGAAAATGCCGGGAAACAAAATTTGCGCGGTCACATGAAAGTCAAATGAAATACATGTTCAAACTAGAACATATAAACGTGTGAACTCAATATACATTAGTTTGGACTAGAACATATAAGTTCGAACTTGGAATGACAGTCATGGCCAATTAAAGTGATTAGGGTGGTCCAAACTAAGGTAGCCTCAGTTCGAACTGGTTCACGCGACGTCGTTTTGATGTTTTAGTTTCAACTTAAAACGTTCATTTTAACGTGGCGGAGGAAGCCCGCGAAAATTAAAATTTGAAGTTCGAACTGGGTACAGAATTCATGTGACTTAGTTCGAACCTCAGGCAAACTAGTCCAAACCAATAAAACAGAAGTTTGAACTGGTAAGTATGACATCGTTTTGATGTTTACTTCCATATAAAAACGTGAACTTTAACGTGGCGGGAGGAATCCGCGGAAAAAAAAATTGAAAGTGCGAACTAGAGGAAAAAAGTGCGAACTAGTAAAATTAGTGGTCCGAACTTTCCGTTCTGTTCAAACTAAATTATCAACGTCTGAACTGTGCTGTAGTTTGAACTCTAACTCTGTTATTGTTCAAACTTTAGAAATGTTAGTTGGACCGAAAGTTTCAAATGCACACTGAGTTATAGTAAGTGCAGACTTAAATTTTTCAGTTGAAACCGAGTTCACTCTAGTTTCACTCAAACTCCCACAATATTTAAGTGTTTGGAATTTTTATGTGTTCATTGGTTAAAATGTATGTTTTGCAAAAATTATTCTTGGCTTCTTGGGTTATATAAAGTTCCATTAATACTTTTTTACCTTGAACGCTTTCATTTGATAACGTAACTTAATTAAAAAAAAAGAGACATAAACATAAAAATTAGTACAAACAGCAATATAAACATAAAGATAACAATTGTCCATATAGAAATGTCCATAAAGAAGTGTCCATCATATCCAAAATAAGTACAAAACCAACAAAATAAACATATCAAAGTGTCAAAAATAACATTATCCCAAAATAAGTACATAACCCAAAAAGAAGAATAAAATAAAAACTGGACTACTAAAGTGAATCAACCGTCCTCTGCATCGCATCGACCGAACCGCTAAGGCGCTCGACCTTGTTCCCCAACTAATCTATCTGTCTTGCTGTCGGTCGAACCTGTCTAACGAGATCGTCAAGCGACCAAAGCGTTCAAGAAGCTTGGTGGCCCGGGGTCGAGCTGCGTCGTCTACCCTCCTTACCCCGTTTGAGCTGCGATCTGCTCTTCCTCAACGTCTCTAAGCAGATCGGACCGGAGGCTTTTGTCTGTCCTCCCCAACATGTGAAGGGACCTCAGCAGCATCCAAGAAGTTTGTCAAGAGGAGGCCGTAAGGAACACCACTCACCTCGAAGGAATCTGCTTCCTTCATGATATTCCGAAAGATCAGTGATGGGAGGTCCACTGGGACCCCCTCACAATGTAGACCATGAGCTTCACTCTCTCGAAGCTCGCCTCACTGGTGCACCGGCGAGGGTCAATATTGTATGTGACTATCAAGTGTAGCATTCTGAAGAAGTCCGTCATGGCACTGTGAGGGATGTTTGGCAAGTGGTCTAGGACTTCCTCCTTCCCAGTCAGCAACTTGTACAGCTCACTATTAGATAGCATCAGACGGTCAGCTATCTCCTCCTCCTGGTCGGGGTACGAAGGGCTCTTAGGTCGGGCAATACCCAAAAATTCGCTGATCTTGTCGGCCGAGAATGTAACCGACACCCCCTCAGGGTGATGTCGTACGATGCCTGCAAACAAAGAAAGATGTTAGAAAAAAATATCCATCCACATGTGTGTATTCGCTAACATAGTTAGAACTTACCATTTTGTAGTTCGCACTACAATAACTTTAGTTAGCACTGTTATCCCAGTATACAAGTTTCAACTGATATTTTTGAAGTTCGAACGAATTGACGCATTTAATGAAGGGTCACATCACATCACATCGATCTGCTCTGTCTGAACCGTTTGAACTAGGATATACCTAGTTCGGACAAGTTTAAATAAATCAAATTTTAGACAGGTGTCGAACAAGGGGAATTTAACAGTCAAATACCACATTAGTTCGCACCTACAAAAGTAAAGTTCGCACTAGTCTGGTTAGTGTCAACTTGATATTTTGTAGTCCCAACTTGTACATTATTGGGACGTTTGTTTCCTGTCCCAAAAGTGTAGTCGGAACTTTATTATAATTAGTTCGAACTTGTTTCTTTATTGGGACGGTCTCTAACCGTCCCAAAAACATGGTTCGAACAACCATATATTAGTCCGAACCTGAAGTATTTTTGGGACAGAATGTTGTCGTCCCAAAGTTTTTCCTGCCAGTTTATTTGGGACGGATGCTCAGACTCCGTCCCTAAAACCCAATCTTTAGGGATAGAAAAAGGTACCCATCCCTAAAGATGTTCTTTGACACCCATTTTGGGACAACACCTTTGTTGCGTCCCAAAAGGGCCCCTTTAGGGACGGTTTTTTGGTCGTCCCAAACAAAATCCGTCCCAAAAGCCCGAAATTCTTGTAGTGATGGTGTATACATCATTCAAAGGAGACCCAGTAAAAGAAGTTGGTAAGCTTTATAAATTGCATCAGGTCCTGTTTTTGACCATTTAGAATAGGCTTTGCATAATGTTTCCAATAGCCGTATTTTCTATAATTCCAGTCCTCCCTGGATTTATGATTCAACTATGTGATCTTTAGGTGGACATAGCTTACATTCCATTTGTTGAAAGATTCCAAATCTTAATATCAGATGTGACAGAGACAGTTGATTTATCTTTGGTATGGTTCAAGATTGGCTCAAATTTCCAATTTCCTTGCTTAATTAGCCCTTATTGTGGATATAACTTTTATTGTTTTGGGGCTTGCTGAATCTTCTTTCCTTTCATTTTTCTTTGTGTATTTTTTCTTGCCTAGCTAGCTAGCTACGTACGGACCAAAGAATTGGCCAATTAAGCCAGATGAATACGAAACCAGCTGTGTTGGACTTTACGTTTAAGACTTAAGAGTAATTGCATGTGATACGCTTGGACCAAGCTAGTAATTCACGTCTGCATCTGGAACTACGGCGTCGTACGTTTGATCAAAAGGCAGTACTCCAAAGGACAATCAAAATTCACAGCTTAATTAATTGAGTTGGTCTTTTCAACCCAGCTGCAACCGATTAAAATATAATTTCCTTTTTACTTCGCTATAGTATGAAAGCATGCAGACGACTTTGTTTGTCAAATTAAATAAAAAACATTAGTGGTGGACTATTGGGTCTTTGAAAGCTTCTTGCCAGCTTTATACGTGGTGGCCGGCCTGCCATACTCGCTCGCATGGAAATTTTTAAGTGCGGCGCGACCGCTTGGTACCTATATTTGTTGTCTGCGATATTGTACATCTTCGTCGTCTTTCCCAAACAAGGAAGAGTCGAAGTTGACCTTAATTCATCGGACGTGTGAAACGAAAAGGTTCATGCATCGATATTGGTTAGCATGCAGCTGGGGTTCAGACGGCGTTGTTACATCACCTTGAAAATTGACCTCAGGGCAGGGTAGCTCAACATTTTTGGGCTCGGCAAGTCACAAAAGTAAGGCCTTTTAGTTTAAAAAATAAATAAAAATAAATTATAAATTTATTTCTTTCCTTTTCCGATGTAAAATTATTAATTAAACTTTTTTATTCAAGTTTAGCAAAAAGATAAGTTTCTATGGATAAAATTGCCTAGCCAATCAATCCAATCCATCAATTTTATTTCAAAATCGAGACATTTTATTTCTAAAGCCCAAGTAGGAAATACTTTGAGAATGAGAAGCTGCATTGCTTAGGAAAAAAATCAGTTGTGTTGTGTGATTGTTTTGTTGTTTAACAAAAAGAGCAATCCATTACTAATAATCTATTTAGACATTGGTGAACTAATTTAATTAGCCATTGTACCGTTAGAAAAATGACGTTAGAGAACTTAAATTATTTGGCAATAAAGTAGGCAGTTGTACTATGCTAGGTTTTAGAAGAAGAATTTGTTGGGAATGATGCTATTATTTTGAAAAGAGAAATAAAACAGATAGAATTAAATTGTTATCATTGATAGTGCTAGTTTCTAGGATATTGGATTTTTTTTTATTCTTAATTTTGCAAACTAATTTTTAGATATTCTTATTTTGTAGGTCTTTTATTAAGTTTTTTTTCAAAAATTTTAGACTTTTTTTCTTTTTAATTTTAATTTTTTTATAATATAGAGCGTTCTTCGTAATTAGAGGGTGCACTCTAGGAAATTTACTCCCCTACCTTCTCGATGAGCCGCCCCTGATTGACCTCCAAGAAATGCACCGACTTGTCCATTTTCTCAATGACTGATTAGGTACACGAAAAGGGACCTATTTACTGGGATTTTTTTCTTAATTTAATCTGTCATGAAGCTGACAGATCTAATGATGTCGACGCTTAATCTCTTTACGTACTCATGAAAAAGTACGCGACTTTGTGCCTGTCTTAAGAGCTTCATCTTGGGAAAACTTCGTTAAAGGCCACACAGAGAAGTACTATTTAGGCACCTTATTAATTAGATAAATGTCAAGGCTCTTTAATCATTCAGAAAGCCCATGATCGGTTCCTTAAGCTCTCTAAAAGTTGTCAAATAATGCATATAAACCTTTATATCATATATGTACATATATATACATATATGTATTAGTACTTGATAACATGGAATGGTAGGGCAATCAATAATAAAATACGTTAAGATTGGATGAGGATTTCCTGTAATTTGCTATTCGTATTGCACCGTGCAATTCAGAGAGAGATAGACACAACAAATTGACCCATGGTAGAGCCCATGTTGCTCGAAAATTTACATTGGCAGAATTAAATGGTTTAGGGTCTACATATTGTGTCTGTCTCTCTCTGAATTGCACCGTACAATTCATGCAATAAATTGTAGAGGATCCTGATTTGGTTAAGATCAGGTTTTGATATAAACCTGTTCAATGGCAGCCCTAACAGTGATGTATGTCCAGTTTTGCCTTAGGAATTGGAAAATTTTGTCCTAATCTACTACCCAACCCCAGCCAAAGACTTAATGACAGGGGAAACTTTCTCAAGAAAACCAAATCAAAGTGTCTCCATTTTGAAATGCGAGTTGTTATTGAATGCTTCATGCGTCCCATATAGAAAATAATTTTGGTGGAATTTCCGTACTCCTCTAGTTACTTTAACCGCAAACTTACACATGATTCCTTAATTTCAATCCTTTGTCAAGTACTGGCCGGCATCCCATTATCCTCATCTCTTGCAATTAAAAAAATTGAATATAACAAAGAGAAAACTTCAAACTTATATCAAAAGCTCCCTTCATTGAGGGGATGGCTGTATAAATTGCGAGCCTTTACTCAATTATGCTCATTCACAAAGTAGCCCAAAACTTGGAAAGCATAGATAGAAGCCATAAGATTGTGGGACAGCTTCCTTGTTGGTAAAAAATGGCCAATCTTTGGCCTCAACTACTCTATGGAATAGCAATCTTGTTACTGGCCACCACTGCAGCAGCCCATAATCATGACAAGTCTCCTCCTGCTTCAAAATCACCTCCACCACCACACTACGTCTACAAGTCACCACCACCACCATCACCATCACCTCTTCCTCCATATGTCTACAAGTCCCCACCACCACCATCTCCATCTCCACCCCTTCCATATGTCTACAAATCCCCTCCTCCATCTCCATCCCTTCATCCTCCCTACGTTTATAAATCACCTCCACCAACTTCACCATCCCCTCCACCTCCTTACGTGTACAAGTCCCCCCCACCATCATCTCCATCACCTCCTCTTCATTTTTACAAGTCACCACCACCATCTTCACCATCCCCGCCACCTCCTTATGTTTACAACTCACCACCACCACCTCCTTATGTTTACAAGTCACCACCTACTCCATCGCCTTCTCCTCCTCCTCCTTATGTTTCCAAATCTCCACCACCACCTTCCCCATCTCCACCCTCTCCACATTTCTACAAATCCCCTCCCTACATTTATAAATCACCTCCACCACCTTCACCATCCCCTCCACCTCCTTAGGTGTACAAGTCTCCCGCACCACCATCTACATCACCTCCTCCTCCATATGTTTACAAGTCACCACCACCACCACCACCTTCACCATCCCCCACCTTCTTATGTTTACAAGTCACCACCTACTCCGTCACCTTCTCCTCCTCCTCCTTATGTTTACAAATCTCCACCACCACCTTTCCCGTCTCCTCCCCCACCCTACCACTACAAATGTCCACCTCCACCATTACACACACCTCCTCCTCATTACTACTACAAGTCCCCTCCTCCACCATCCCCTCCTCCACAACATCCCTATTACTATAAGTCGCCACCACCACCTTTCAAAGGCTACTAAACTAGTCGTACGTACTATCTCTAAGGAGTATGTAAGGGTTTTAGGTAAAATCCTTTACTTAATCATGTTTTGCACTTTTGAAATTTTCTTTCATTTAGTTTCTCCACCATTACATTCTCATGATCTAAACTATTCCATGTTTTTTTTTTTTGCAGCTTATTAGTTGATGAAAAGAATAATCTCTAGGCGGAAGTGATGATTAATCAGTTATTGTAGTCCGGTTTGGTTTATTATATAGCATAGGTCCATGCAAATCAAAGCAGTCTATTTGAGAAAAGTGGCCCTGCGTAGCAGAGGCTCAACCACGAGATTCTTTGTAGTGCATTACAAAATTACATTTTATTTTCTTCCACCAATAATATATGCTTGTGATTTCCCAAGGCCTCTGTATTTTCCTCAAATCGAATAACTCGTTCGTCGATTCCATTTGTGGTGAAAGCGTTGACACTCTCTCTCTCTCTCTCTCTCTCTCTCTCTCTATACGTTTACTATCTTTACGTAATAACCAGGCTTAATTGCACTAGATCCCTGTGGTATGACGCTGTGACAAATTAGTCCTTGTGGTAACACTTTCTACAATTTAGTCCCTGTGGTCATATGTTTAGATAAAATGTGGTCCCTCCATGCATAGGACGTCAAACGCCTAACGGAATTTGCTGACGTGTTAAAAAAAGCTATGTCAGCAGCCAATGAGAGGATGACACATGTCCTGTAATAAAAATAGGACGCCACTCATAAAATTTATTCCACACGTGCAGCCAAATAAGTGCCAGGAAAGCGTTTTAAAAAAAAAAAAACTCACTAACACTCTAACGTCGTCATGCAATTTATCCCTTTCCCCCCTTCCCTTTCCTTTCCTCCCCTTTAGTTTCTAGCCCTAGCCTCCCCCTTTCCTCCCCGATAGTTAACAAAGGGAGGAGAAAGTGGCGAAGCATGAGAATTGCACACTCAGTCTCTGTATACATGGAGAGCATGTTCCAAAAAGGATTAAACATGAAAATAGATAAGTTAATATGTAGATTCGGCATGTAGTTACAAATATCTATACAAGCGTCCTTTTGTAAATGGTGCGCAATCTGTGTCTGAAGGAATGTATCACCACCTTTGTCCGTTTAGAAGTGTATCGCATCGACTTCTAAATGGATCCAGCTAGAGAAAATTCGCTGCCCTACCTTGTATCCACAACGGGGATCTTCTTTTGCCATTTGGGTCCATACCCATACCCAGCCCCAAACCGATCATCGATGCTGTCGTATTGGAGATTAATCTCAATGCTTTTGAGAGAAACAAATTGATTAACGATGATGACCGGAGAAATACAAGTCTTTTGCGGTGATGACTGGAGATATACAGATTGATTAAAGGGGGAGGTTAGGGCTAGAAACTATCAGGCATGAAAGGAAAGGGAAGGGGGGAAGGGGAAAAATTGCACGACCTCGTAAGAGTGTTAGTGAGTTATTTTGTTTTTGTTTTTAAAATGCTTTCCTGGCGCTTATTTGGAGTAAATTTATTGAGTGGTGTCCTGTTTGGATTACAGGACACGTGTCATTCTTTCATTGGTTGCTGACGTGGCTTTTTTTAACACGTCAGCAAATTTCGTTAGTTGTTTGACGTTCTATGGACGGAGGGACCACATTTTACCTAAACATGTGACCACAGGGACTGAATTGTAGAAAATATTATCACAGGGACTAATTTGTCACAACGTCATACCACAAGGATCCCTAGTGCAATTAAGCCTAATTTTTACTTAGCTAAAAAAAAGCCATTAATTTTTCTCGACTAACAAACTGAGCAATCCAATGGATTACGCATGCATGCTAATCACATGATCCATTTAGTCACTAATACATACTCAAGTGCTCCTTATTCTAATACCTTATTGATTATAATTTTTCACATGATAAACACAAATACATACATATGGCTGCCTCAAAACACTATTAATTAGTGATTTAAATAAATGGCTTTAAATCTGTTTGGAAGACAAGTTTGTGGTGAAATTAAAGATTGAATTGTAAGAAGTATGCCCTAAAAATAATTTATCTAGAAAATAATTTATTTAGATACCACGTGTTTATATTTATTATATTAGGTAATATATTGTTACATAATATGTTACGGTTATTATTGAGTGTCATTGTAGAAAAGTAATACTAATGATTAATGAATCAAAGGCAGAGAGTATGCCTTTTTGTTTTCTTGTACACTTAATATGTTGTTCTAAACCAAGGTACATATTTATGTACAATAGGTCTATACTCGTTGTGCCTCTATTAAATAGGATGATGTACTCAGTCATCGAGTGGTGACTTTAAACAAACGAGTAGGTGCATTGTAAGAATACATGCACTAAACGAGATCAAATATGGATACCTTCTAGAAGTGATCATTGATGTTAATAAGGTATTCAACACAATTTGTTTATGATATCCTTAGACCTGAGAGGTTTGCACTATAGGTCTATACTCATTGTGCCTCTATTAAATAAGATGATGTACTTAGTCATCGATGTGGTGATCTTAAGCAAACGAGTTGGTGCATTGTAAGAATAAATGCACTCAACGAGATCAAATATGGATACCTTTTGGAAGTGATCATTGATGTTGAGAAGGTATTCAACACAATTTGTTTATGATATCCTTAGACTTGAGAGGTTTTAGGTTGTTTATTATGTACTTGTACTTTGACCGAGTCATTTGGTGATGATATTTCTAAGTCAAATATTTCAGACAACCTCAAGTCTTGTGCATGATGAATGAATTTGTACAAATGCTCAATAAGGAATCCACTAGTCTCTTTATGAGATAGTATATTCAAGTATATCTGTATAGGTTGGACTCGAGAAAAGAAATCTCTGACCAGAGGAATTTTGTGAAAATATTTTTTGAAATTAACATATAGTATATATTTATTTGTGAATTTATTTTGGAAACAATATAACAATTAAACGGGTTATAGATTATAAAATTAAAAATTATATGAGCTAGGGATTTTATCAATGACAATATTCCGGTCCTATGAGCTCATATGAAATATGATATGGTGGAAGGATAAATAAACGAATATAATTGTTAGCAAAAGACATTTCACAAATCAATATCAAATTCCCGAGGGTGAATTGCACTATGTTGATGGACATGATTATAATTAGTAGAAGCCTAAAATTTGGAGTAAAAGAATATAATGAGAAGTTAATGGAAAAAGAGTTTTTTTTATATGATCCTACGGTCGAGTTCTGAGATCCCAAACGATCCCACACACTATCATAGCTAGGGTTTCATTTAAAAGGATAATATGAATAGAGTTACCTAAATCGTCAAATTAGAGTTGGCCATCATAACTCAGAAAATCCTATGACGGTTGTAAGCGTGGAAAGAAAGGAGGTAGAACATTTTGAGTGCTATTGTGGAATCTTTAAGATTGTGAGATCGACAAGAATATGAGGATTATTAAAGAATTCTTGAAGATCAACAAAGAGAATTGGTAAATTAATTTTTTGCATATTTATCTTTCATGAATTTTATAACTTAGTGCTGCAAGGAGATTGAAATGAAGTATATATATAAAAGACTGAATGAAGAGAAGGTAAAAGGTGGATGATATAGACAGAGATGAAGCCAGCCGTCTAAACTCTGCAAAAATTCAGTTTAATGATTTTTTACATAATTTTTTTTTGTTTTATTCATTTTGACCACCAAAATACGATTTTATACAATTAGCTTCGTCCTTGGATATAGGGATGATCCCTAATCTTGCTTCTTTCATAACTATATGATTTTAAGACCTACACTGAATCTATGATAAGATCATGTTTTTTGAGGTAACTGGTAAGTGTATCAATTCTCTAAGAAACTTTTACAAAATTGGACCTAGTCCATAAACATCCAAATGTAATAAGATCATGTTCTTGCAATATAATGGTACACGAACTCAACTAATTCTCTCAATGAATATCAAATAGGATTTGTGGCTGCACAAACTGTTAAAGGATTGTTCTAAATATTTGGTCCAAGGCCAAATCTTATAAAGTGGAGTTATTTATTAGAGCGATTTTTACTCACTCTCTTATTTATGTACACATGAGTTAAGCTGGCAGTTAGTTTGTATTTAATTAAAGTTTGTTATGTATTCAGTTACTGGTCTATAGGTAGCACTTCAAAAAATTTGACTTTTGGTAACAAATTTTTTTTCATGGGCTCCGTTAGTAAAAGAGCGTCACTAAAAGTTTTTTGTGACAAATTTGAAATTCATCACAAAAAACTTTTAGTGACAAAGTTGTTTCCATGATGAAAAGTTTTTGTGACAAAAAATTTTGTCACGAAAATAGATGATCAATTGCCAATTTTGTCACAAAAAGTTTTAGTGACAAATTTTTTCCGCCACAATAATGTTTTTTGACAAAAATTGTAGGTCACTAGACGATCGATTACCAATTTCGTCACAAAACGTTTTAGTGACAAAATTATTTTCGTCACAATAACGTTTCGTGACAAAATATATTGTCACCGAAATTTACGATTTTGTCACATACTTCTAGAGACGCAATGGTTTCCGTCACAATAACGTTTTGTGACAAATATTGAAATTGTCTCTCTCATCATAACTTTTTGTGACAAAACATTTCGTAAATTATCACAAAAAAAACTTTTAGTAACAAATTGTTGCCGTCACAATAACTTTTCATGACAAAATTTTGTCATGCAATATGCAGTCCATTATAGACAATAGATCGGTTTATTTGACGATGGAACAGACTTTTAATGATTGAGCGTCCATGTATAGGGTATTGATTTGAAATCTTAAAATTAAAACTATAATGGAAGAAATTATTGGATTACTAGAAATAAAATACAAAAATTTCAATATGGTTTTACATTTATACATTCAAAAAATTAAAATAAATGTCAAAATAAAAAATAAACAAAAACGAGAATTCACTTTTTTTATTTGCCTAGGAGATGCTCAGTTGTGTGGCCTTCATCTTAACTTGTTTCCCGATAAAATCTTCTGCATTCTTTTATCTGATTAAGTGATATTTCGAATAGTTGAAGAACAAGGGCCTACATGGGGATCAGATCTTCCTGCAGCACAAGTCAAGGAGAATGATCAAACAATGTGGCCAGTGTGGCTTACAAAAAATATCTTCTACAATGTGAACAACGCTGTGACAGGTGGATTTAACTAAAAAAGTAGTATATTTGTAATAATTGCCTCTATTGTACCCAGTGGCGAAACCAGGAATGAATCTGAAAGGAGGCTAACTCTAAAGGGAAAATGACAAATTTTTTCTTTTACTATGTAATGCTAAAAAGTTTCTTAGAGTTAAAATATTAAAAATTATGGATTAAAAATATATTATATTGAAATACACGTACTGTATTATTTGTTGAGACATCCCTGAAGCAATCTAGCTGGAGACATGTTCCACATATACCCTTCACACAGTCCAAGAGACTAAATTAATCGGTTATAAACTACATAAAGAAAGAAATATCTCATGGTTCTAATAAGATCATACTTCAACTGGAAAATTGTGGTAATTGTACCACCTACTTTTTTATTATCCGCTAACTGTAGTCTGTACCACCTACTTAAATGGGTTTTTAGATGAAAATCGCAGGGCACTTCGGTGTATTTGGATGTCTAATTCCCGGGAAGATCTCAGCTGTGAGTTAAATTAACCAATATCAAGCCTAGTAAATCTTATTTAAGAGTAAGTTAATGATTTGCAGATTTGGAGGTGGCTGGGTAATGGGCAGGGCTTGGGCTGGGCTTTAAGGGGGGCCCGATCTGGTTAAATGGGACAGATTAATAAAAAAAAAAAAATTCAAACATTTTGCAAGGTCTAACCGGGTCCTGCCCCTGCGGGATCCCCTACATTCGCCAATGCTTGTACCTCTCTAGTTAATAGTTTCTTAGTAGTAGTAACATATAAGCTCGAGACAATACCATAGGTTTTTCTCTTAAACCTTAATATGATGAGCTCATATTTACCAGTATAATATCAACATGGGCATTAAAGATCAGATAGGCACTAAAATATGATTGCCACAAAGCAAACCATCTCCAAAACTATCAGTTGTTTTCAAAGTACTGTCAAAGAAGCTGTCATTGCCGAAACATTGGCACAAAATCCTATCTCGCCTATCAACTTAAGTATATAGAATTGCAGGAGTTATACACCTCATCCATGATTGCAAGACGTTAAAAGGATATAAAAGACATATGAAAGATTCCAGATTACTTACAAATGAACCATGCGAGCTCCACAGTCATCAAAATTACAAATGTAACAGTAAGGTGACATGCTCTGCATTGAGTGAAGCAACAACACATGAGATAAATCATACATTGGCTGAAGAGAATTGGCAGGACACACATATGATTCTGTGGGAAAGGAACAGGCATCATCCCCATCATAATAACCATAACGATTAATGCCAATAACAAACACAAATGAAGTGGACGGTTCAAGACTCAATGGTGTTGCTGAACCTAGAAGGGGGGGTTGAATAGGTTCTGATTTTTTTTAATACTATAACCACTTAAAATCTGCACACTCTTCACAAACTCAATCAGTAAATTTCAAGAGAGTTAAAGCAACACAAATATAATGTGGAAGTAATAAACCAATATGGACAACAGATTATCAAGTGACAGAACACCTCTATAATTCTTTCTTAACCAAGGAATCTAAAGAAAGAATTAATAACAAGAACAACAAGTTAATCTACGTCAACAAGTTAATCTACGTAAACACAATCACAACAAAGACACCAAGATTTGGTTACGAAGAGAAACTTTTTGAAGAACTTCTTCAAAAGAGAAAAACTCTCCAGGCTCGTAAGCAGTTTAATTGAATCCACTAGAATCTTCAAACTCGGTACACGGTGATCTATAAACTACCCAACACCCCGTTGCTAGTCTAACTCTACCGTTACCTTACCTGGAATACAACATCCAGATCTGCCTCTTGCAGGGAACGAGGAACTCCTCTTCCGTTTGAAATTCTTGATCCCGAAAAACCAAACTTTACAGCCAAGCCAATCTTTCCACACACCCACGTGCAATTGGCTTCTTCACAACTGGAACACCCAGCCTTGGTAGATCTCCAGCAACTTTGGAGTTAACCTTCTTAATCAAGGTTTATCTTGGTGATAGAAATCCAAACTGAGATGATAAGGGAAAGGAAACTCTCGCAGGGTTTGCTCTCAGTTTACACAGAACAGACTATAGAAACAGTTGCAGGGAATATTTCATCAAAGCTCTCAATAGCTAGATTTCTCAAAATGATTTCAAGGAACGTGTTGAATGAATGAGAGAAAATGACTTTTATACTCTGAAGGGTCGGAGGGAAGGGATTCACGAAGTTTCAAGACTTCTTGAATCTTGGGCGCTTCTTTTAAAACTGTTATAACAGGCTTTCGTCAATCTTGATCAAACTTGGAACGAACTCGGAACAAACTTCCCGGCTCTCAAAACATCAAAGCGCCAGCTCCATGTAAGCAAACTATACGCAGACTTCAATCAAACTGTAACCATTTCCTAGACGATCACCAATCATGTTGAACTGCTGGACTTTGAGCAGGGCTTCATTAACACGTATCTCAGGAATAAACTAAGACACGTCATGAAGTTTTATGCCAACTAAAATACATTAACAACAAATAGAGGAAGAGAGAGGCCACACTCTGTGATTGCTCATATTACAATGTGTAACAAGAGAAGCAGCTTGCAATTCCATATGTCTAGCCTATGTGCCCTTGGTTACGTACTGATAGCATCGGATCGCTTGGGGGTGGGGGGGGGGGGGGGGGGGGGGAGGGAGAACATAGCTAATCATCCAGCTAGTTTGCAAAAAGACAGTCAATGTACTTGTAAGAATTGGCTTAACATAAATAGTGCAAATTCTTGCAATTAACACTACAAAGAGTTGCTGGTAAAAGCAACACTCAAAACCATATACAAGGAATAACAGCTTACTAAAACTACTGGTGACGAAATTAAATTTCATCACGAAAACCCAATTATTTTTAATTTAATTTTTACATGATCGATTGTTCATGTAGGAGATTGAACGTTTCAGTGACGAATTTTTTTGTCACAGAAGCATTCTGCTTTTTGTGATGAAAATTTGAATTTTTTCACGAATAATGAATGTTGTGACGATTTTTAGTGACGAAACCTAGAATTTCGTCACTAAAAGTCAAAATTTTAGTAGTGTATAGTGTTGTACATGTTGAATCATTTACGTCAAAATACAGAAATTTCACAACATTTCTCTCTCGTTTCTACTGTTATGTTGATACTCTGTTTTTCCTTTACAAAAGTTTACATGTTATCAAAGCTGTTGTAATGGTATCAAGGCTTTGGATCTAATACTGGCGGTTCTCTACTGCCCTGCAACTTAGGTTTATTCCCACTAGTTCTTATCCCTTTTTTTTTTGTCTCTCTAATAATAAAAAATGAAAGGGTCAAACCTAACCTTTGTCGGCGATTTGTTTTGGTTTGTTTATAAATGTTGAAAATCGATTCATGATGAGTAGCTGTGAAGCCTCCATATCACTGGTTATCTTGAAATACTGCATGATTTTATATATATCAGCCTCAGAATCATTCATTTTGCAGACAAATATATAAGCCATGGAGAACCTTTTAGACTTTTTTAGAGCCTGATCATCTGGTACCACGTTAGAGAAGAACCATTCAAATTGCTTAGACAAAATAAGCCTTTGCTACAACGTTTGAAGCTCTTTGTTAATTGTTCTAAAAGATTTAACTAGTCTAGAGTTTGAGGGATGCTGCACGTTAAGCAGATATTTACCTAAAATTGATGCCTACCTAAACAGATATTGCTGCTTAATTTAATAAAATGGACAAATGGAAGAGATAATGCTATAGGGTAGTTCTCTGTTTTTTGTTTTTATGTAGAAAGAGCTGAATAGCCAACTGGAAGCGAAGACTTGTGGCCAGTTGAGCCTAACAATGTAGAAAATATGCTATCAATCTGTACTCCATTAATAGCGGGGGGCCTCTTGAGCAGGACATGCTGCAACTCAGTCTAGGAAACAAACAATCTGCTACGCGTTGTCCTTTCAAGATCAGCCAAAGACTTAAAGGACAGTGGAAAGTTTCTCCAGAAACCCAGGTCAGAAATTTCAGATATTCCAAAAATTTAGAGTTGTTGATGAAATACTCGTATAACTTAAGAGTCGGGTGTCGGTATACATACATGCATCATTGCTTTCTTGGCTACTGGGATCCCACTATCTTGATTTGTTTAATTTAGAAAAACAAAGAGAAGAAGAAGACTTTTCAAACTTATATCATTGGTTAGGTAAAGTTGGAAGCTTCGTTTACTATTAAAAAATGCCCTGCTCATTGCAGGGATGGGTGTATAAATAGAGAGCTTCCCCTCAATGCTTATTCACCAAGTAGTCCAGAAACCTGAAAGCGTAGAAGTCACACAACTATGAGACTTCCTTGTTGCTCAAAAATGGCCAACCTTGGGCCTCAGCTACTCTGTGCCTTGGCAATATTGCTACTGGCTACCAATGTAGCAGCCGATGACCACAAGCCTTACACTTATGCATCTCCTCCACCACCTTACTTCTACACATCTCCTCCCCCACCTTCTCACTACTACAAACCACCTCCAGAACATAAGAAGTCCCCACCTCCACCTCCACCTCCACCACCGCATTACGTCTACAAGTCACCTCCGCCACCATCAAAATCACCTCCACCACCCCACTACGTCTACAAGTCACCCCCACCACCATCAATCACCGTCTACAATCACCATCACCTCCTCCTCCTTATGCCTACAAGTCCCCACCACCACCATCTCCATCTCCACCCCCTCCATATGTTTACAAGTCACCACCACCACCTTCACCATCCCCACCACCTCCTTATGTTTACAAGTCACCACCTCCTCCATCACCTTCTCCTCCTCCTCCTTATGTTTACAAATCTCCACCACCACCTTCCCCATCTCCTCCCCCACCCTACGTCTACAAGTCTCCTCCTCCACCATCACACTCACCTCCTCCTCATTACTACTACAAGTCCCCTCCTCCACCATCCCCACCACCACCACATCCCTACTACTATAAGTCGCCACCACCACCTTCCAAAGGCTACTAAACCAGTCCGTACTATCTCTAAGGAGTACGTAAGGGTTTTATGTAAAAGCCTCTACTTAGTCATGTTTTGCACTTACGCAGTTTTCTTTCATTTAGTTTCTCCACCATTACATTCTCATGATCTAAACTATTCCATTTTTTTTTGCAGCTTATTAGTTGATGAAAAGAATAATCTCCAGGCGGAAGTGATGATGATCAGTTATTGTCGTCGGTTTGGTTTATTATATAGTGTCGGTCCATGTCAATCAAAGCGGTCTATTTGAGAAAGTGGCCCTGCGTAGCACAGGCTCAAGCACAGGATGCTTTGCAGTGCATTAAAAAATTAAATTTGATTGCCTTCCGTCAATAATAACATATGCTTGTGATTTTCTAAGGTCTCTGTATTGTCCTCAAATTGGATCACTCGTTCGTCCATTCCATTTGTGTGAAAGCGTTGACTCTCTCTCTCTCTCTCTCTTACACATATATATGCGTTTACTATCTTTACGTAATAACCAGGAGCTCAAGCAACCACGATAATTTTTCTCGACTAACAAACAGATCGCAACCGAATGGACTACGCATACATGCATGCTGATTAGTCTCTAATACATACTCATGTGCTCCTTCTAATAAAGTAATGATTAATTAGTCACGTGATAAACACAAATGCATACATATGGCTGCCTCAAAACATAATTAGTGATTTGAATAAATTGCTTTAAATCTGTTTGGAAAAAAAGTTTGTGGCGGAACCAAAGATTGAATATTATGACTTAGGGCTGCAAGGAGATTGAAATGAAGTATATATATATATAAGACCAAATGAAGAGAAGGAAAAAGGTGGACGAAATAGACAGAGACGAAGCCTACCCCCCAAACTCTGCAAAAATTCAGCATATTTTTTAGTCTTTTTAATTATTTTTTGACTTTTTTTTTTTTTTTTCATTTTGGTCCCTCAAAATATGATTTTATACAATTGGTTCGTTAATATTACATTCCTAGCTTCGTCCCTAAATATAGAGATGACCACTAATATTGCTTCTTTCATAACTATATCATTTAAGACCTACATACACTGAATCTATGATAAGATCATGTTTTTTTGAGTAACTGGTAAGTGTATTAATTCTCTAAGAAACCTGTACAAAATTGGACCTAGTCCGTAAACATCGAAGATCATGACGTTCTTGCAATATAATGGTACACGAACTCAACTATTTCTCTCAACGAAAATCAAAAAGGATTTGTGGCTGCACAAACTGTTAGGATTGTTCTAAATATTTGATCCAAGGCCAAATCTTATAATAGGGGAATTATTGAAACCATTGAATTCAGAATATGCTGAAGTAACTCTCACATTTGGTAGCTACCCTTTGGTAGGTATTGGAATGGGTCTATAATTATTTGCGACTTTTTCCTACCTATATTATTTTAGAGATTTAAAAATTATCTCCTTTATTGGATGGATCGGAATTCTAACCTTGTGTCAAGATCTATTTCAACCCAATTAGGTAGTAATTTTGAAAATCATGAATGATATATATATACTTCCAGAAGGTAACCTTGTGTCAAGACCTATTTCAACCCAATTAGGTAGTAATTTTGAAAATCATGAATGATATATATATATATTTCCAGAAAGTATTCATATTCGATCTCGTTCAATACATGTACTCTTATAGTGCACCTACTCGTTTGTTTAAGGTCACCACTTCGATGATCAAGTACGTCATCATATTCAATAGAAGCACAACGACTATAGACTTATTGTATATAAATATGTACCTTGGTTTAGAACTAAATCAAGTGTATAAAGAATCTAAAAGGCATACTACTCGCTTTTGATTCATTAATCATTGGCGTGATTTTTTTACAATGTCACTAATAATAACCGTGTAACATCTTATGACATAATATCACTACAAAAGAACTGGTATTTAGCGACAGTCTTTTTAGCAGCGGTTGCTAAAAATGCAGCTAAAAAATCGAAAAATGACCTATAGCGGTGGTCACTGTAACCGTCGCTATAGCTCTAATTTTTAGCAATGTTTTGCAAAAAACGGTGCTAGAATTCAGGTATCTATAGTGGCGGTCACAGTGACTGCTAAAGGTGTATCTATAGCAGCGTTTGGTGACACAAATGCTGTTATTGGTATATGTTAACATAATATTTTATTTATTAATTATAAGTTATTTAATGTTAATAATTATTTATATATTATTATATTCCTTTTAATATATAATTTTATTTTGTCATGTCTTTGAAATTTTTTATTTTAAAGGAACTACTTAATAAAATATGGAAATTAGAGGGAGTGTTATGAAAATTGAAGTTGTTATATGATATATTTTAAATTATAATCCATTGTTGTTATGGTAATTACATATTTATTGACTAAATCTAAGCAGTTTAGAAAACATCTGTTATCATACTTATAATGAGCATATATATTTTGAATAATTAGTAATATAATACTATTTAATTAGGATATATTATTTAATTTCAAACAAAAAGATATTGTGAGATTAGCTTATTCAATTAAAATACATAACTTAATATATGGTCTTAAAGGCTATGATTTAGTCATTAGGTATATAGGTACATACATATAAAGTACTTAGGTTAATTAGCACATATCATGTATATGATAAAAACATAAAACAAAGGATGCAATGTCATATAGATGACATTATACTTTTAAATTATAAGTATTATATATTATTACTACCAAAACTATTTTAATTAAGATTATTATACTAGTTATAAAAAAAGAGTGTAAAATAATATGCTATATATTTAATACTAAGTATAAAGATTTTTAAATACTGTGTATATATCTTTATACATAGTGCATAGTCAATATAATAGAATAATTGTTTGAAAATTTACAATTGCCATATGATCTATATATTTGTCTAATACACATATAAGATTTATTTAATATAAGAACAATTGGATAGTTATAAGTATATGCATATTTATATAAGCAATAAGATAAGCAATACATATGTACTTTTTAAATTTTGAAATTTGACACTAATTTTATTTAATTATTTTCTTATATGACACTAATTTGACACATCTGCTCATGTGGCTTGGCAATTTTACTTCACCAGAATAAGAAGAACATTATATAAATCAAAATAAAATGAACAAAATATAAAGAAAAGAAAACAAAAGCAAAACAGTGAATTTCATTTTAATTGCAAAACGGGGGAGTTCCATTTTCATTTCCCGCGCGCGCCCACCAAAATCTCTCCCTCCCTCTTCCTCTGTTATTCTCCGATCGAAATCCCTCCTTGTTCCTCTTCATCAAACGCTCTCCCTCTCCCTCTCCCTTGAAATCTCTTTTAGTTTCTCATCTCTCGCTCAACAAGAAACGATCTGGGGGAAAGCAGCAATCGTGCCTGCAATAATCTCCAATTTTCCTCTTTTATTCCCCTCTCGCTCAACAAGCCATGATGGCTGGGATCACCGGCAACAGCTTTCCCTGTAAGCCCCTCGTTGATCGGAACGCCAAAACGGGGCCGTACCTTCTTGAATCAAAGCTCGTCGGAGTACGGCTCTTCAACGCTCATGGTGAGTGGTTTTTTTGTTTTATTTTTCTGATGCCTGTTTGGTCGCTTTGAAAATACTGGAAAGGGGAGAAATTTAAAAAAATCTAAGCCTTTAGTGGAATGGTAGCTCTTGATTGAGCTGCGTTCTTGATTAATGGGCTCACAGGATTGTTGGGAATTGCTTGTGTTTTGTAGGTCGGTGTGTTGTCTAAAAGTGAGGCTGTTCAAATGGCTGAGGATGCTGTCTCTCTGTGTTTTTAGTTCATTTCCTTGGAGGATCGTGAAAGTAAATGCTTATTATAAATTATCAATTTGAGCAATTTACTGCACAGTTGATTAGCTGTAGAGTTGTTTCATTTATACTGGAAAGATTGGAAAGTTTGTCCATGTCCTTGCATTCTGTCTGGCACAAGAATAGTACGAATTTGTAAGATTTTAGTGATGGAAATATATAGTCGAGATTTGCTATATAGTTTTCTTCCGTTAACTTCTGATTTGTCTTTGTTTTTGTTTTGTTTACTTTCTAAATTCTCGTCTGTAGGTACTTGAAATCTGATTTTATCATTGACCTTCTCGGTTGTATGCCTTGGGATATCATCTACAAGGTATGTCTTTTTCCATGTATGCTTGTATCTCTAAACACTGTTTCTTGAACTTGCTCCAATATATTGTTTGCCATTCTACATATGACTTGATGCTGTTTTGTTTTCTTTTTCCTCAAGTAATTATCATCATGATTCTGCCATTGATCCTAAATAAATTTTGTAGTTGTTTTCTACGAACGTTGTTTTTGTTTGCATTGACGTTTTTCTGATTCCCACATGAACACTTCTTAGAGACACATGTTGCTGCAATCCTTTTGACTAAGTTTCTGACATAGGACTAGGTACAACATATTTTTAAGAGATCTTTAAATCGTAGAAGTACTCAATTGTATATTTTTCAAGCTGTTTATCTTTCTGTCCAACATTCTGAGAACTCTGTTCTGAATAGGCTTGTGGGAAAAGAGAGGAAGTGAGGTATCTTCTATGGATCAGCTTATATCGGGTGCGCAAGGTTACACAATTTTTTCAAACGATGGAAAAGGATATACGTATCAATTACTTGTTTGCTCGGATTGTTAAACTACTTGCTGTTGAACTCTACTGCACTCATACAGCAGCCTGCATCTTTTATTATTTGGCTACCACTGTGCCTCCTTCTAAAGAGGGTTACACGTGGATTGGAAGTATAAAGCTTGGCGACTATAGTTATTCTCACTTCAGAGAGATTGACCTTTGGAAGCGCTACACATTGTCTTTATATTTTGCAATTGTTACCATGGTCACTGTTGGTAAGTTACTTTCTATTTTGTCACTTTCTATGTCACCAAATACAACCAAAAGTGTTTACGGTTTAAAATGGGATTTTTTGTGAGGCTTAGTCCATGGAGCGGAGGCTTGGCCAAGCCGGAACGCTCATAGACAAGCCTGCCTCGATGGGGGTCCGAATGCCCCCGGGGAAATTTTTTTGACCCGTCGTGATCTTCTCCATATGGTTGATATTCTGGTTACATTCACGAAGTCTATAAGGAATGTAACGGAAGCTCTGTCCTCTAATTTTCACCTTATACTTATTGAAAATTGCGTGTTGGTGTCCAGAATATTCATGTAGTCAAGTGCTCAATGCATTTACTCATTTTAATGGTCTTGCAACTAAAACTTAGATGATTTCTTTAACCATGTGTGTGGTGCATTTCGTTATTGGTTCCATTCCTTTGTAATTGGATATGTTTCTTTATCTTCAAATGCTTTTCTGTGACTTGTTTTACTAGTGGCCTAGCTTAAAAATTCCTTTGTTTGCTGACATTGCTTGATCTGATTTCTGGTGCAGCTTGTTTTTATAGTTTTCACTGGAGAGGCCTGGGGTTACCTTTGTAGGAGAAGATGTGGACAGTAGCCTAACTCAGAATTCTAGGTGCAACGTTTGATGGTAAGATATTTTTGTCATTAAGTGTCTATTAAGCTATTGTGTTTGTATTTATTTATTTTAATCTTTGTTCAAAATATTATTGTTTATTAATTTTTCAATATTGCAATTGCAGCCAATGATTATGGTGTTGGTGCTAGTGATGATGGTGCTGATGGTGTTAGAGCACTGAAGCTGCTAAGGATTAAAGTTATAGTTATTTGTTGTTAACTTGTTACTTTTTAGACTATTTAGAAACTTTTAGAATTTCTTTGTGTTTGTTGCAAAACTTATAAGACATGATTATTTAGTCAACTATGAAATATATTTTGTTTTATTACACTTTATCTATTTTCATCAATCAATTAAAATTTGTATTATAGGGAAATATAGGAACAAACGTATGTTGTGACTGCCGCTAGCCAACCTCCGCTATAGACTCCGATTTTCACCAGCGGTTGCCAAAATTGCCGGTATAACCTACTGCGAAGGACAACTACTGCTAAAAAACCACTGTTAAAGTTTTAGCAGCAGTTTCTGACCACCGCTAAAGGTCGGTTTTCTTGTAGTACATATTACCTAATATAATAAATATAAACACGTGGTATTTAAATAAAAAAATTATCTCGATAAATGATTTTTAAGGCATACTTACAATTCAGTTTTTGATTTTGCCACAAATTTTTCTTCCAAACAGATTTAAAGCCATTTATTTAAATCATTAATTAATAGTGTTTTGAGGCAGCCATATGTATGTATTTGTGTTTATCACATGACTAATTAATCATTAATTTATTAGAATAAGGAGCACATGAGTATGTATTAGCGGGTAAAGTGGTATTTGTTTAGGTCGGGATTTCTTATAAATAGTCTAGGATGTAATCTAAGATAGTAAATTCTTTGGCCGCTCTCTCCTGTGGAGGTAGTCATATTGCCAAATTACGTTAAATCTTTATCTCAATTCTCTCTCTCTCCTTTTCTCTCTCTTCAATTTCTATATATTGTTCATCATTGATGTGCACGGTAAGGACAACGTTTTCAACGACACATTAGTCCAGCACTAATGTTTTTTTATTTAATTTGACAAACAAAGTCGTCTGCATGCTTTCATGCTATAGCGAAGTAAAAAGGAAATATTCTAATTGGTTGCAGCTGGGACGTTGAAAAGACCAACTCAATTAATTAATTAGCTGTGAATTTTGATTGTCCTTTGGAGTGCCTTTTGATCAAACGTACGTACGACGTCGTAGTTCCAGATGCAGACGTGAATTACTAGCTTGGTCCAAGGGTATCACATGCCTAGCTAGGCATGATTTTTGCAATCCCTACAAGCTGAGCCCCCTCATTTTATAAATTAGGATCTGTTGACAATTAATTTAGATGGCTCAAGATTGTGTATATATATGCTATGTTGATTACTTAATTTATGTTTAATTCTGTGCTCCTGAATTTAAGAAAAATGGAAAAATGGAGGAATTAATTAATAATTCTTAGGAATATCAAAGATATTTAAGATAAGTGCAGTTCTAAATTGAAGCTTTATAAGCGTATACCACTTAATTAACATTTCAAGGAACAAGCAGGAGATCATATATTGCGACACATCGTTTTCTATTAATGCGGCACATGATTAATTAGTGCTCGGGTGGGGGCAACATGCTTTAGTTATAAGAAGTGTACAAAAATGTCGTAGTTTTTACTTACAGGAAGCATATAATAATATGTCTCAGACTCTTAATTACTCCTATAGGGATCATGAGCTATATATATACTTTACGTATACTTGCTGCACGCCGTGCTGAACATGACAACTTCGCGCTTAACTTCCTAAGACATAACGCGGCGGCCGCCTGGGGAGTGATCGCCCCGACAACTAATTCAGTAACCTGTATGGCCCCAAACCCTCCACCATAAACTTCTACCAAGCTTAGCTTGTGATCATTTGAATAGGTATAGCTAGATCTTGAATATATATATAGTACCAGCGCCTGTAATGATCAGCAACAACCTAAAGAAACCTAATGCAGTACCTACTATATATAAAATGACGGCTAAATTACTCCGTACGTCCCTGGGGTTTGACCTTTTCCCAGTTTGGTCCTCAGGGTTCAATTTTTCCTAAAAGCATCCCTGGGGTGAGGACCCATTACCAAATAGATCCTGGCGTCAACTCTTGGACGGAAATGCACACGTGGCTAATGGCTTACACGTGGGCACTGACAGCTGGATTTTTTTTAAAAAATCTGCCCAATCGCAATGTGACACGTGTCACTAAATAATAAAAATAAAAATATTTTAAAAAATAAAAAAATCTTAAATCTTAAAAAAAAAAAAAGAAGAAAAAACTCGGATAGGGGGAGACCCCCGATCTGAGTTTTTTTTTTTTTTAAGATTTAAGATTTAAGATTTATTTTTTATTTTATTTATTGTAGTGACACGTGTCACATTGCGATTGGGCGAGATTTTTAAAAAAAATCCAGCTGTCAGTGCCACGTGTAAGCCGTTAGCCACGTGTGCATTTCCGTCCAATGAGTTGACGGCAGGATCTATTTGGTAATAGGTCCTCACCCCAGGGATGCTTTTAGGGAAAATTGAACCCTGAGGACCAAACTGGGAAAAGGTCAAACCCCAGGGACGTACGGAGTAATTTAGCCTAAAATGACATATAGTTTGATTATCAAACAAAAAGGTATTTAGCACAATTTGTTTATAAAATCCTTAGGCCTGAGAGGTTTATGCAGGTTTGTTTATTGTGTACTTTTACCCTTACAAAGTCATTTGATGAAGATATTTCTAGGTCAAATATTCCAGACAACGTCGGGTCTTGTGCATAATAAATGAGTTTGTATAAATACTCAATAAGGAATCCACCGGTCTCTTCATCAGATAGTATATTCAAGTATATTTGTATAGGTTGGACTCGAGAAAAGAAATCTTTGGCTAGAGAAATTTTGTGAAAACATTTTTCTAAATTAATATATAATATATATTGATTTGTAAAATTATTTTGAAAACAATTTGAGAGTCGAACGGGTTACAGTCCTAGCTAGGAATTTATATCAATTTTATCAAATAATTTCAGTCATATTAGCTCATATGGAATATAGGGTCTGTTTGTTTGTAAAATTTTGAGGAGGTTAAAATTTTAGGTATTGGATTTGGTGAAAAAGCGAAGAAAGAGATGATTTTTAATATTTATTATAGTGAAAAGTAATAATTTGATGGGGAGAGAGAAATTATATTATAATTTTTTATTGTGTTAAAATTTTAAAATTTTTATTTGCAAACAGACCCTAGTATAATGGAATGATAAATAAACGAAAATAATTGTTAGCGAAAAGTATTTTCACAAATCAATATCAAATTCTCGGGGGTGAATTGTACTATGTTGATAGACATTATTATAATTAATAGAAATCTAAAATTCGGAATAAAAGAATATAATGGAGTTAATGGAAAAATAGTTTTTTCATGTGATTCTATAGCCGAGGTATGAGATCCTTAACGAACCCACGCACTATCACAGTTAGGGTTTCACTTAAAGGGATAACTATGAGATAGTCTACCTAAATCGTTAGATTAGAGTTGGCCATCATAACTCAGAAAATCCTATGATAGTTGTGAGCGCGGAAAGGAAAGAGTCAGAACATTTAGGCTATTATGTGGGAATCCTCAAGATTGTAAGATCGACAAGAATACTTGAAGATTATTGAAGAATTCTGAAGATCAACAAAGAGAATTGGTAAGTTAATTTTCCTCAAATCTAACTTTTATGAATATTATGACTTAGTGCAAGAAGGAGATTGAAATGAAGCATATATATAAAATCAAATAAAGAGAAGGAAAAAGGTGGACGATATAGACAGAGACGAAGCCAAAAACTCTGCAAAAATTCAGTTTAATGATTTTTTGATAATTTTTTTTTTTTTATTCATTTTGAACACCAAAATATGATTTTATACAATTAGCCCTTCAATATTACAATCCAAGCTTCATCCTTGGATATAGAGATGATCACTAATCTTGCTTCTTTCATAACTATATGATTTTATTATCTACACTAAATCTATGATAAGATCATATTTTTTTAGGTAATTGGTAAGTGTATTAATTCTCTAAGAAACTTGTACAAAATTGGACCTAGTCCATAAATATCCAATATAATAAGATTATGTTCTTGCAATATAATCGTACACGAACTCAACTAATTCTCTCAATGAATATCAAATGGGATTTGTGGCTGCACAAACTGTCAAAGGATTGTTCTAAATATTTGGCCCAAGGCCAAATCTTATAATAGGGGAGTTATTTATTAGAGTGATTTTTACTCACTCTCTTATTTCTGTACACACGAGCTGAGCTGGAAGTTAGTTTGTATTTAGCTAAAGTTTGTTATGTATTCAGTTACTGGTTTATAAGTAGCATTGTACAGATTCAATCATTTACGTCAATATACAGAAATTTCACAAACCCTCTCTTTCTCGTTTCTACTGTTATATTGATACTCTGTTTTTCCTTTACAAAAGCTATTGTAATGGTATCCAGGCTTTGGATCTAATCCTGGCGGTTCTCTACTGCCCTGCAACTTAGGTTTATTCCCACTAGTTCTTATGCTTTTTTTTTTGTCTCTTTAATAATAAAAAATGAAAGGGTCAAACCTAACCTTTGTCGGCGATTTGTTTTGGTTTGTTTATAAATGTTGAAAATCGATCCATGATGAGTAGCTGTGAAGCCCCCATATCACTGGTTATCTTGAAAACTGCATGATTTTATATATATCAGCCTCAGAATCTTTCATTTTGCAGACAAATATATAAGCCACAGAGAACCTTTTAGACTTTTTTAGAGCCTGATCATCTGGTACCACGTTAGAGAAGAACCATTTAAATTGCTTAGACAAAAGAAGCCTTTGCTACAACGTTCCAAGCTCTTTGTTAATTGTTCTAAAAGATTTAACTAGTCTAGAGGTTGAGGGATACTGCACGTTAAGCAGATATTTACCTAAAATTGATGCCTACCTAAACAGATATTGCTGCTTAATTTAATAAAATGGACAAAGGGAAGAGATAATGCAATAGGGTAGTTCTCTCTTTTTTGTTTTTATGTAGAAAGAGCTGATTAGCCATCTAGAAGCAAAGACTTGTGGCCACTTGAGCCTAACAATGTAGAAAATATGCTATCAATCAGTACTCCATTAATACCGGGGGGCCTCTTGAGCAGGACATGCTACAACACTGTCTAGGAAACAAACAATCATTGCTTTCTTGGCTATTGGGATCCCACTATCTTGATATGTTTAATTTAGAAAAACAAAGAGAAGAAGAAGACTTTTCAAACTTATATCATTGGTTAGGTAAAGTTGGAAGCTTCGTTTACTATTAAAAAATGCCCTGCTCATTGCAGGGATGGGTGTATAAATAGAGAGCTTCCCCTCAATGCTCATTCACCAAGTAGTCCAGAAACCTGAAAGCGTAGAAGTCACACAACTGTGAGACTTCCTTGTTGCTCAAAAATGGCCAACCTTGGGCCTCAGCTACTCTGTGCCTTGGCAATATTGCTGCTGGCTACCAATGTAGCAGCCGATGACCACAAGCCTTACACTTATGCATCGACACCTCCACCACCTTACGTCTACACATCTCCTCCGCCACCTTCTCACTACTACAAACCACCTCCAGAACATAAGAAGTCCCCACCTCCACCTCCACATTATGTCTACAAGTCACCGCCACCGCCACCACCATCAAAATCACCTCCACCACCACATTATGTCTACAAGTCACCGCCGCCACCATCAAAATCACCTCCACCACCACACTACGTCTACAAGTCACCGCCACCACCGCACTACGTCTACAAGTCACCCCCGCCACCATCAAAATCACCTCCACCATCACACTCACCTCCTCCTCATTACTACTACAAGTCCCCTCCTCCACCATCCCCACCACCACCACATCCCTACCACTATAAGTCGCCACCACCACCTTCCAAAGGCTACTAAACCAGTCCGTACTATCTCTAGGGAGTACGTTTTGGTTTTAGGTAAAAGCCTTTACACAATCATGTTTTGCCCTTCTGCAGTTTTCTTTCATTTAGTTTCTCCACCATTACATTCTCATGATCTAAACTATTCCATTTTTTTTTTGCAGCTTATTAGTTGATGAAAAGAATAATCTCCAGGCGGAAGTGATGATGATCAGTTATTGTCGTCCGGTTTGGTTTATTATATAGAATCGTTCCATGTCAATCAAAGCAGTTTATTTGAGAAAGTGGCCCTGCGTAGCACAGGCTCAAGCACAGGATGCTTTTCAGTGCATTACAAAATTACATTTGATTGTCTTCCGTCAATAATAACATATGCTTGTGATTTCCTAAGGGCTCTGTATTGTTCTCAAATCGGGTCACTCGTTCGTCCATTCCATTTGTGTGAAGCGTTGACTCTCTCTCTCTCTCTTTCTCTCTATACATATATATGCGTTTACTATCTTTACGTAATAAACAGGGGCTCAATCAACCACGATAATTTTTCTCGACTAACAAACAGAGCAACCGAATGGACTACGCATACATGCATGCTGATTAGTCACTAATACATACTCATGTGCTCCTTCTAATAAAGTAATGATTAATTAATCACGTGATAAACACAAATACATGCATATGGCTGCCTCAAAACACTATTAATTAGTGATTTGAATAAATTGCTTTAAATCTGTTTGGAACATAAGTTTGTGGCGAAACCAAAGATTGAATATTATGACTTAGGGCTGCAAGGAGATTGAAATGAAGTATATATATATATAAGACCAAATGAAGAGAAGGAAAAAGGTGGACAATATAGACAGAGACGAAGCCACCCTCCAAACTCGGCAAAAATTCAACATATTTTTTAGTCTTTTTAATTATTTTTTGACATTTTTTTTTTCATTTTTGTCCCTCATAATATGATTTTATACAATTGGCCCCAATATTACAATCCTAGCTTTGTCCTTGGATATAGGGATGACCACCAATATGCTTTCATAACTATATGATTTTAAGACCTACATACAATGAATCTATGATAAGATCATGTTTTTTTGGGTAACTGGTAAGTTTATTAATTCTCTAAGAAACCTGTACAAAATTAGACCTAGTCCATAAACTTCGAAGATCACGTTCTTGCAATATAACGGTACACGAACTCAACTAATTCTCTCAAAGAAAATCAAACAGGATTTGTGGCTGCACAAACTGTTAAGGATTGTTCTAAATATATGATAGGATATTTATGTTGCCGGGTCTTCAATTATATATATCTGATACCTGTATGATGTCATAACAAAGTTTCATGCAATATAAACAAAATATGATCCCCGCACTAATATTTCATAACATTAATATTGCTTTGTAGAATATCATATTTATATATATGCTTACCAATAAGCTGATCTAGATGAAGGCTGATATATATTTCCAATTAACAGGCTGGCCCCTTTTTGTTGTTGTTTTCAGAAAATACTTTTCAAAAAGCCTTAATGTCCTTTTTTTTTTCCTTGGCCAAAGCTTAATTTCCTTTTGCTTTCTTGACACTTTTTGTTGGATAATCAAATTATATGCCATTTTATATATAGTAGGTACTGCATTAGGTTTCTTTAGGTTGTTGCTGATCATTACAGGCGCTGGTATATATATATATTCAAGATCTAGCTATACCTAATCAAATGATCGCAAGCTAAGCTTGGTCGAAGTTTATGGTGGAGGGTTTGGGACATGGCCGGACAGGTTACTGAATTAGTTGCCGGGGTGATCACCCCCAGGCCGCCGCCGCGTTACTTCTTAGGAAGTTAAGCGCGAAGTTGTCATGTTCAGCACGGCAGCACGCAAGGATACGTAAAGTAAAGATATTATTAATTAATTTCTCCATTTTTCTTAAATTCAGGAGCACAGAATTAAACATAAATTAATTAATCAACATAATTACATATACACACACAATCTTGAGCCATCTAAATTAATTTTCAACAGATCCTAATTTAAAAGATGAGGGGGCTCAACTTGTAGGAATTGAAAAAATCATGCCTAGCAAGCTACGTACGGACCAAAGAATTGGCCAATTAAGCCAGATGAATACGAAACCAGCTGTGTTGGACTTACGTTTAAGACTTAAGAGTAATTGCATGTGATACGCATGGAACTACGACGTCGTACGTTTGATCAAAAGGCAGTACTCCAAAGGACAATCAAAATTCACAGCTTAATTAATTGAGTTGGTCTTTTCAACCCAGCTGCAACCGATTAAAATATAATTTCCTTTTCACTTCGCTATAGTATGAAAGCATGCTGTTTGTCAAATTAAATAAAAAACATTAGTGGTGGATTATTGTGTCTTTGAAAGCTTCTTGCCAGCTTCTTTATACGTGGTGGCCGGCCTGCCATACTCGCTCGCATGGAAATTTTTAAGTGCGGCGCGACCGCTTGGTACCTATATTTGTTGTCTGCGATGTTGTTCATCTTCGTCGCCTTTCCCAAACAAAGAAGCGTCGAAGTTGATCTTAATTCATCGGACGTGTGAAACGAAAAGGTTCATGCATCGATATTGGTTAGCATGCAGCTGGGGTTCAGACGACGTTGTTACATCACCTTGAAAATTGACCTCAGGGCCAGGGTAGCTCAACATTTTTAGGCTAGGCAAGTTACAAAAGTCAGGCCTTTTAGTTTTAAAACTAAATTTAAAAATAACTCATAAATTTGCTTTTTTATTTTTAGAGGTAAAATTATTAATTAAACTTTTTTATTCAAGTTTAGCAAATAGATAAATTTCTATTAGGCCTGTAATTCAGGTCCGGCTGCCGGCGGAGCTTCGGCTCCGTTTCCGGTAAGAGGAGCTCCGTATCTTCCAGGAACCGGAGCCGGAGGTGATTTTTGGCCACTCCCGGACGCGGAATCGGAAGCGGACGTTTCCGTCGGTCCATGCAGAAATCCGGTTCTGGGCTTTTTTTATTTTATTTTATTTTATTTTCCCCCCCAATTTAAAACGACGTCGTCTTATTTTAAGTAGGACGATGTCGTTTAACTTGTTTTTTTTTTTAAAAAAAAAGAAAAAAAGAAAACGTATGCGTGGATCAAAACTCGCCGTTGATTGAAAGATTTAGTTCTAGTATTTTGTAAGTCATGAAATATTTCTAAATGCATTGAGGTGTATGTTTAATTGAGGTGTATGTTTGATCGAATTATGTATCAGAAGGTAATCATGATCCTTTATTTCAGATGGATCATCAAACTCCGATTGCATCTTCGCAATCCACAACCCCCAATTTATTTACCCCTGCCTCAACGGCTACACCTACAATTGGTGAGATACCAATTATAGATGTAGAGGCACAACAAACTGAGACAAGTGACCCTACCCCCAAAAGAAGAAAGGTTTCCAATCCATCCCGATGTGGGAACATTTCACTAGGATACTACCAGTAGTTGACCCAAACAAACCATTGGCCAAGTGCAACCATTGTGGTCATAAAACTGGGTGTCACCACAAAGATCAAGGGACTTCGGCTATGAGATCCCACTTAAAGGCATGTGTAATGTATAAGAGAACTCAAAGTAAATTGGATAGTTCTCAACAGAAATTGACTTTTGATATCAAGGGGGCAAGTAGTGGATCAGTGGGAGTGATGAAGATAGACTCATATAATCCCAAGGCTATTAGAGCTTCTATTGCTAAATTTATAATTGTGGATGAGCTTCCTTTTAGAATAGTAAGTAAGGATGGGTTCAAGGAGATGATTTATACCCTCGAGCCCCGATTTAAAGTGCCATCTCGAATTACAGTGATGAAAGACTGTATGAAACTTTACTTGGAAGAGAAGGCTAGACTGAAGGCTAGTATCTTACTCAATAGACCCCGAGTTTGTTTACCACTGACACATGGACATCAGTCCAAAAATGAATTATATGTCTGTCACTGCACACTTCATTGATAGTACTTGGAACTTGCACAAAAAGATACTTGCCTTCTCTAAGGTGTCAGATCATAAGGGCTCGACAGTTGGGATGGAATTAGAGGATTGTATGTCGGAATGGGGGATTGATAAATCCTTACAATAACTGTGATAATGCCTCCTCTAATGATACAGCCATTGAACATGTAAAGAGTAGACAATTGCTTTTGGGGTTTCGGCCTGGAAAAATAGTTTGTAATCATGATTGTTTGCATATGAGATGTTGTGCACATATCTTGAATTTAATTGTGCAAGATGGGTTGAAGAGTTGGATGATTCTGTGGCCAAGGTAAGGAACTTGGTCAAGTATGTTAAGTCATCTCCCCGAATGGATGGGTTTAAAAAATGTGTAGCGAAGAGGAAGTTTCCCATTGAGGATTTTTGCAGCTTGATGTTCCTACTCGTTGGAATTCAACGTATATTATGTTGGATGTGGCTGAGAAATATCAGAGAGTTTTTGAGGATATGTTGGCAGAAGATGGATTTTATAAGCTTTCTGCGTGAAGAGGGGCATGGGAGGAAGGGACTGGGTCCCCCTGGATTTGAGGATTGGGAGCGTGTGAGACATTTTACGAAGTTTTTGGCGCTCTTCTATGAAGTGACGGTTCGAATATCTGCTTCGAATACGGTAACAGCAAACTTATTTTTTGAGAACTAGCCAAAATTCATATGCATTTGGAAAATATGCAGCTAGTGGGGATTTGTTCTTGGCAGACATGGCAAAAAAAATGCAAATGAAGTATGATAAATATTGGGGTGATTTGACCAAGGTTAACAGATTATTGTTTGTTGCAGCGGTACTTGATCCACAATACAAGATTATATACTTGGACTTTTGGTTCAAGAAGGCTTTGGGGGTGGAGTTGGGTGCAAAGATGACTAGTCTTGTAAGAGGGACCTTGGATCAGTTGTTTACAGAGTATGCTAATATGGATGGGTCATCTAGCAGTGGGAGCGTATCTGCAAGTCAAGGCCAGCTTGATTTTGTTGGGTCATCTAGTTCATCAATAGATGATCCTCTTTACATGGAATTCACACAATTTAAGGCGCAACAGAATTTGCTGGATAGCAAGTCTGAAGTGGAGAGATATTTAATGGAGGATATTGAGCCCAGAGATCCTAATTTTGATATTCTCAATTGGTGGAGAGTGAATGCACCAAAGTTTCCCATTCTTGCACGAATTTCTCGAGATGTTCTTGCCATCCCTATCACTACAGTGCCTTCAGAGTCTGTCTTCAGCACGGGGGGTCGAGTATTAGATTCTTTCCGGAGTTCGTTGGCACCAAAACGACGGAAGGACTCATTTGTGCTCAAAATTGGTTGACATCCAAGGTCATACATTCTGCTGATGATAAAGAGGATAACGAATCTGAAGTTACTGATGGGACAGAAGATCCCTCTAGTTATATGATGGATATAGGTATATACAACATTTTACATTTCTACTTTCACTTTATTAAAATTTTTTATGAGCTAATTGTTGATACATTTGTTTTTTTGCAGAGTTAATTTCTAATGCTGCATCGATCGTGGATGGGTCATACGTGATTGATTGATGTTTGATTATGTTATTAATTTCTTACTTGAGTTGATACTTCTAAGTTTGTATTGTAATATTTTGTTATTTCAAGTTAGTTTCAAGTTTGATTTCAGATTTATTTAATATGAGATTCTGTGAATTGCATGTTTTTATATTTATTTTTACATTTGTTTGTCAATTACATGTTTTAGGATTTTATTTGTGAATTGTGATGAATGAGTAAAATTTTCATTTATTGAAAAAAAAGCTTAAATGGGCCGAAAAATATGGCCCAAAAAGTTGTCGGAATTCCGCTATCCGCTTCCGCTAATCCGCTTCCGCTAAGTCCGCTAAGAGTCGGAAGCGGAAGCGGAGTCGATTTTGGCCATCCGCTAGTTAGCGGACCGGATGTCGGAATGTTAAATTCCGCTTCCGACTAGTCCGCTATTCACCCCTAAAGACCACTAACCACGCCATACACCTCCTCCGCCTCAAAAGTCCTTTCCAGACATTCAGCCTCCTCCTCAGAAATAGTGTCAAATTCCAAATCATCCAACATGAGACGCCACAAATAAGGTTCTGTATACAGGGAAGAATAAAAATGAACAATTTGGTTAGAAATATCCTTAGGATCATCCACCTCAACACCCTCAACCACCAAATGAGAAATGGAATTAAATCTCCAATTCGAATTGGCAACACGATGAAAGAATTTGGTGCATTTATCCCCCCTCCTTAAGCCACAAAGCTCGAGATTTTTGTCTCCAACTAACTTCTTCCAAATCAATCAGACAATCTAATTTTCGATTAATTACTAGCTTCCTCTCCAAACCCACCTCATCTAGACCCCCTTCCTCATCCATCCCTTCCAACATAGATAACTCGCTAAACAAACCCAACTCGCGAGTGTGAATAATACCAAAAACCTCCCAATTCCAAACTTTAAGATCACACTTCAGAGCCTTCAATTTCAAATTAAGCACAAAACTAGGGGACCCCAAAAACTCATAACTACTCCACCAGCCTCTAACACGCTCCACAAAACCCTCCTCCTTCCACCACATTTCTCAAAGCGAAACGGCGTTTTCCCTCTACCAAAAGTACCACTCTCCAAAATAATAGGGATGTGATCAGAATACATACGAGGCAAGCGACGCTGGACAACCTCTGGATACAACTCCCAATCCATACTAAAAAGGAACCGATCAATCCTAGACCAAGATTGAGCTGCCCGACCATTAGACCAAGTATAAGAGCCCCCAGACAACGGAAGATCCAACAATCCACAATCTGAAATAAAATCGGTAAAATCATCTATAGGTCTACTAACCCCCCCAAAAAAAAAAAAAATCCCCGTCCTCTCACCAGGAAAACACACGACGTTAAAATCACCACCGATACACCACGAAATACTCCACCACGAGAACACTCCCGTCAACTCATCCCATAAAAGTCTCCTATGAGAATCATCATTAGGACAGTAAATCCCTGAAAAAGCCCACTGGATCCCATCATCCACATTTTTGAAGCTAACCGAAATGGAGTACCAGCCAACACAAAAATCCACCGCCTCTAAGACACGAGAATCCCACAAGATAAGGATACCACCAGAAGCACCATCAGCCGGGACACTACTCCACTTCACATGAGGACCCCCCCATAAAGCCCTCACCACTGCTCTCGGGATCACCTCAATCTTAGTCTCCTGGAAACAAACTAAATTAGGTTTCCACCCCCGAATCAAATTACCAATCCTACTACACTTAGCCTATCATTAAGACCCCTGACATTCCAACTGGGAATTTTTTACTTCATTAACAACCTAAAAGAGCCCGCCCACCCTTTCTATTACGCCTAGACGAAGCATCCCCTCCATCATAATTAGTACTGGACTTTAAGCCCTTCAACTCCCGCATCATCTTACCTCCCGAACGATTGGGTGTTAAACTACCCACCGAACCCTTATCCCTTCCCAAGGCCACAAACAAATCCAACAACTCACTCTCATACCCCTCACACAAAATCCCCACCATGTGACGAAAGGAAGACACCATTTGCAACACCCAATTAGATAGTTCTCCCCTCCCAGAATCCGGATACCGTATCTGCAAAGGTTCCCATATAGATTTCCCACTACCACTACCCACCCTTAAAAATTTCCCTCCCTACTCACAACGCTGAAGAGACAAATCCTCCTCCACCATACTGCCATGGTCAACCATCACCCCATCAACACAAACAACATCACATAAAAGGTTGCACACCACCTCTGCGCGCACAAGATTATCACAATCTTCCATCATTTGCCTAATACCACCCATCCCAACAGTGTCCTCAATCACTAGATTAACAGAAGAAGTATTATTCTGGAAGCACCCCTCACGCTCGACAAAATCAGAATCCCCAACCCCTTTAGAGACATCAAAATCCCTACCTAACTGAACCCCACCGAACGATTTCTTCCGAGAATAAATGTTGGTCACCTGGGGGAGAGAAAGCTTACCCAACTCCTCCACTAGTTCCCTACATGGGGAAAACTGAGCCTCCTTATCACCTAGATCCTCCGGCTTCAATAAAGGCATGACAACTTGGCTGTCGACAGTGAGACTTACTAAAGGCACCCAACGACCCACCCACAAGAGTCTGGCCTGCCAGAGGATCCCGACCCACTATTATCACAGAAGGAGCAACCTCTTGACGTTCAAAACTCTGAGAGACACCCTCCATCATCGCCGAAGCAACAGTCAACATCAACGGCACCACTCCAATTACACGGGAAACATTGGAGCCCAGCCCCGGCATCTCACAATGCACCTCACACGGAACAGAAAACTTTTCCACCTCCGGCGACCTTTCTGGCAGAGTCTCCAACACCGACCCAGCCCCGAGAGTCGACCCACCCACATGCGGCACCTCCCTGTCCAGAACGTGAAACCCACCAACCAACCCCTTCGCACCCGACGAGATCATGTTAGCCTCATGAGTCTGAACAAGACTCGATAGTCCAGAGCCCATATCGTTGTTTAATAAGTTGGGCCCAATCCCCAAAGGCTTCCCTTGCACCTTTGGTACTTCAAGAGAGGAGTCCCCCATAGCAAAACGCCTGATAGCACCTTTAGAGAGACTCAAAGTCTGATGGGCCTGCAAACGAAACCCACAAACTGGGCATTTCATAATCAGAGCTATTGGGTCTTCCGCACCCCAAAGGGTAACAAGTTGCTCGAGTCTCTCAACCTGCCTTCGCAAGCCCACGACTTGACTCCAAACTTCCGTATAGCTGACCATTTTACTACTCGACACAGGAGCCGCCAACTTCTCCCCTCGAAAAGAATCTGCCGACGCAATTAAAATACCTTTATTGAGAGCCGTAACGTCAGCCACCAAATTAGCATGCAAATCTGAACATGGAACGTTTACCTTTAACGCAACGCAATTGACGCCATTTCCAAACGCAACACCTGAACTGCTCTCACTGCTGGCCAACTTCTGGTCTCCTACGACGGCATCAGAAAAGGAAACTTGTGGGTGAATGCTGGGGCTACGCAACGGAGCAACTTGACGTTGAAGAGAACCAAAATGAGAAACCACCTCCTGGAAGACATAGTTCAAAATCTGCCACCCATGGGCATATCGACCTTCTGGCACCATCACCGCCCCAACATTTTTACCCCCTACATACTCCACAATTGCGACGTATTGACCCCCTTTGTTCAAACACCTTTGAGCCAAGAAACCATGTCCAGACTCAGTGAACTTAGAAGAGAAATCGGAAGTAGCACCTGCCTTCAATAAACTGTCAGACATATTCACCAGCCATAGCACTCCAAACTTCCCCATATGGACTATATTCATAGATTTCAAACACCATTCAGAAAACTTGACTACCCCTCTAGCACTGATAGATACTTGAAACTCTTTAAACTCAATACGGAAGTTACGAACAAAAGACATCGTCACCCTCAACCAAGGACGAAAACCAGAATCGGAAAAGAGACACAGGACTCAAACTAACAACCGGAAAAAGCTACGGGAGAGAGAACGAAGAGGAGAGAGACATTCTTAGTAGAAGAATTTATCTGAGAAGATGGAGAATCTTACATAGCTGTGATATTCTCAGAAAGTCTACAAGCACTACATAAAACAAAAGTCTAAAAAAATCACTATCCTTACAGTAACAAGTAGCTTGTAATGTTCTATTTGGATTACATAAGCAAGCTTACCCACATCATAGCATGCTCAATGGTGGCATTATGGGAAACCAATTCCCAATCCTTATACCACAACAACTATTCGTAGGACAAGAACATTTTGATAATCTTGATCAAAAGATAAATGAGAACAGCCTAAGAACACAAAACCTCCAACAAATCAATGATCTTCCTCTACCATGTAGGCCCCTGCAGCAGCCTTGCGGACAGATAAAGTATACAATTCATGTCAATGAAAATAAGGAGTACAAAATGTCCATATTTCAGTTGAGTTCATTTTTCCCCAGTTATAATCTGAAACAACTGCCTACAAGTTTATTTCGTTTTGCCAACATTAAAGCCAACCAGAAAATATTATTGCCAGAGAAGCAACTGAAAAGAATCAAGACTACGACTATCTTAGACCATACCAACCACCCCAGGAACAACGCAATGCCGTTATACGTGTACAGCTTGGAGTTCTTTTGACCAGCTACATCCAAGTACCTGAAAGTATGCATTGAACAAATAAGCCAAAGTTGAGAACCAACCGCCTGAAAATTAAGGAAATTCTAAATGTTTAACTTTACCATCTTAGATTTATGAAAGGAGTAGTCATCTCTGTGAAGAGAACCATTAGTATGTAAACCTGAGCTTGACCACTTATAAGGGAGAGAAAGATTGAATACATGGACAGCCCATGGTGTAGAAGCTGATAGAAATAAATGTAACGAATGCAATTAGTAAACCACTATGCATGAACTTTTGTAATCAACAGTCTCAGCTGATTTAATTCAACTTGACCTGAAATGGAAAAAGTACCAAATTTAACAAATGTATTGAACCGACCAAATTTAATTTTAGTTGATACAAACATTACATTTTCCACCGTGTCTGAACTGGCCATATCAAAATTGGAAACCAAGAAATCTTATTCAAAGTTGAAAAGCCAGTTCTTGAAAAGAGATAAAACAAACACAAAATATTAGAAAATAATCTCACAGTATCAACCAAATGTTCTTAATTACTCACATACTCCAGACCACCTAGAGCTGGAAAGTGCCAGAGAATCATTGCCAAGTCTGATAGAAAATAACCAATGGAGATCTGTACAAAAAGCCAAAATAATATTAAAATTAAGTTACACTTTCACCATGCCCAACTACAATGCCATTAATTTCTGTACATTTGATCCTCTTTTTATTATTCTTCTTTCCTATTTTAAGGAAGGACTTCTCAAATAGATGTCTGTATAGTGTATGCCTATTAATATGTAGCAGTTAAATGCCTCAATGAAGGAGGTCCTTTGAAAATGACAAAGTCCGCAGGACAGAGAGAGGTTATACTCAAACCACGAAAATCTATGCCTAACCTAGAAGAACTAATTCAACAAGATTACAAACAATTAAGACATTTCAGTTTAGACACTCGAGTACTGTGCAAGTTGAATATTAAATTTAGAGTTTTTGGTGAAAAGTACACCCCATATAAGACAAAAGGAATTACATAATTCTCTCTCACCATAGAATTTCCAGGAAATTGGCATCATTTCTAGGGGTTGGCCTTGATTTAGATCTCGTCCTTCAAAAACTCAACTCCATGCTACTGGAAAAGGGGAACCGCTTCCTCTTTTCTAGGCTGGGGTGGTTTAGCCTCCTAGTGAAAGGTGTTCTGGTTCTGGGGGATAATAGCAGGGGCTGGTGTAACATGATGACTCCCTCAGGGGGTTCGGGCGCCATCTGGAAAGAGGACACCCTAAGATCAATATACTTCTGTAGTATTCTTGGGAAATGGAGGACACGGGCTCGTCATAATGAGGAACATTAATAGGCTCTGAGTTTTCCATTAATGAAGCCAATAAGAAAGATATCCAGCCAATAAAGAATCCTAATTTCCTCACCAATTCAATATTTTTGAAACCTCCAAGAAAAAACATGGGAGCCACATGCTCTTAACAATTAACATTTCAAGCTTTCACCAAAATGCAATCCCCAAGAGGGAGCCCCAGTAAACCCTAAAGCCAAAAAATGGTCCTTTTTGCCCGAGGCCTAAGAACTACAATTTAGAAATGAAATGATCCTAAGTTCTACCAATATCACTTTTTTACCTTTCACCTTCCCATGAGGTTCAAAAGTTCCATTGTGTTCACAATATCATCCTCTACCGTTCATCATTTTGTAGACCTGATTTCATACAGAATCAAAACCTCTTTGACATCTCTAGGACCGATTTGGTCATATTCTTGTTCTTCTACCCCTTTCATTCTAGTTAAAATTAGTGAAAATCTATCCTAAGGATGTACACCAAAAGATATCAAATGTTACAGATTGAAGTTATCCACGAAAACAAAAGGAAAGTCCTTCTCATCAAAATGTCCTAGTCCATAATTTCTTTATAAAAACTGGAGATATCAACTTTTGAACCTAGGCTATTGGTTAATCTTCACCAGCCTGAGCAACATAGTATTAAGAGTTCATTTCTATCATTAAAAAAAAAAATGATTTTTTTGGGTTTCGTTTGTACAACTTCTCATCATATCTGCTCATAAATTTTTGCTCTGATATGTTAATGCCTCTTATGTTGGCCAATGTAATAAAACAGTACAAAAGTACAGCTGAAATACAACGTGTTTGACATCCCATCAGAATAGCATTAGCAAGAAGTTTTAACAGGAAGATAAAGCACCATCCTTTTGATGCGATACCCACATTGTTTCAGCTGGACACGACTTAGTTTAATTACTTACGGGAAACCATGCCAAGAAGACCAAATAATGCTTCTTTCAGCATCCACTTACCCCAAATAATATATCTGATAAAGTGGATGTACTAAAAACAATTGAATCGCCATGAGAATTCTCATCAAACTCATCTGAGAGAAGTAGGAAGTAGAGAGAAGCAGATGCTACTAGAAGAGCATGGAATGTCGAGAATCCCCTGCATGACAAAAGCTGAAACTTTATGCCGCTAAAGAAACCAAAAATCTTTTTGGACAAAAGTTTTGTACACAAAAACAGGAATTAATATGCAGAGTAGTTTCACCGGTTATTCCATTCAACTCTTTGTGCGCTGCTTAGTTTGCCATATCCCTTGAAGAATTGGAGGCTAATAAAACCTGTTAATTTGTAAACCTTCAACAAGAAGAAGGGACCAATTATATAATAAACCAAACAGTTGAAAAGAAAATACAATGTAAGGATGAGGGCATCTGTAAACATAACTCCAGCTTGTCAAAATTTTGACCCATTTTCCTATTTTTAAGTTATATAACACATTTTCTTATTTCCTTGAATATGTGATTTAGTTTGTGATAAGTATTCCTGGTGATATAGCACAATGCTCGTATTAGTTATGCTGCACTGCATTCTTCCTTTTGTCAGGTAATTGACAGATCCCCAAAAGCTCCACGAATTAAAATTTTCCTTCTCTTGTGTGAAAAGGATTGGACCAAACCCTTGAAAATTTAAGAATCCACATGACTATATCTGTATCCAGGGGTGGAACTACACAGGGAAAATAGGGGACAGCCGCCCCCCATCACCCTGAGAAATACTTCCAATTTTTTTTTTTTTTATATGCCTTAAGCCCAGCCCGCCCCCCAACCCCCTTTTTGGCACATTTGGTTTCCACTCTTAACAGGAAATGAGTTCTCACTGTGCTTGAGTTAGTACAAAAAGAATCTTCATCTCAGGAAGATTCATGATCCCTGTTTTTTGTGCCAAGTATCTCACATAGGAACATAATCAAACAGAAACAGAGCGATACTGTCTAGCACCTTAGATAGAGATTGGAAAATTTAACTCAGTATTTACCCCATCGATGTCACGGAAAGCTATTCCTATAAGCAACAACCAGTTCAAAATCTGAAGTAAACACTAAACAACGTCAAAAACACTAGATTTCACAACTCATAAAGGTTCCATACACTGCGGAACGTATTCAATATACGGATGTGTTAAGCTACAACTAAAACATAGCAATATTGAGACAAAAGCAAATGACAATTCTGTGCATAATGTCATGAATTTGATATTGTGATGAATTATTGATGATATTGTGATGAATAACTATTGATGAATAATGTGATGAATTTGTGAATCTTTTATTAGGATTTGATTGTGTATTATATTGAAATTGTGATTATGACTAGATTGTGAAACTGTGATTAGATTATGAAATTAGATTGATGAATTGTGTTTATTTTGTTTTATTAGATAATAGATAAACAAATAATACGGTACATGTATTTCAATATTTTTAGTGTTTTTAGTCCTTAATTTTTTATATTTTAATTCTAATATATTTTTTTGCATTACTTAATAAAAAAAAAATTTGTCATTTTTTCTTAAGAGCTCAACCCCCTTCTATTGATTCCTAGTTCCGCCACTGTCTGTATCTAGCCGCATAGGCATGAGCCATCCTTCTCCCGATTTTCTTTGAAATGGGATAAGTTAAAGAGTATCGAACATGTGACGTTATGCAGCCACACAAAAGTCATTCACTAATGAAAATATGAAATATTCATGTACACCATACACAGCAAGATAGAAACTTGGTAGAACTAAATTTTACAAGCATACTCACAATTGTGCAGATTATGATGCCAGAAAAGACGGACACCAGCCAGATATATCCTTTGGTCGGACCGATATTGCCAGTGTTGGACAGAAAATCATGGGGAAGAGGAAAAGGAAATTCGCCCATAGTGCCGGCTGGGAATGGCTACCTGCTACGAAACTGCGCCGGAGACGTACATATAGAACGTAAAAACGAAATGCGAATTGCCAAAGAGAACTATGAGAAGCACGTCTGAACGTAATATTCAGATCGAAAAGAAAAGATAAAAACAAATGGAGAAAAGAAACGAACACGAACCATAAGCAAAGAGAATTCTCGGAATTCAATAACAATCAAACGAAGCAATCCGATAGGAACGAAAAGGGTGAAGAGAAATAATAATGAAAGGGTGGAGGGGTCCAGAAAAGACGTTGAGAAGAATCAATAAACCATAGCTCAAATTTTTGGAGGGTGAAAGACTAATCGCTCGTGAATATTGAATAAAGACTACAATGTGGATTGTGGGCGCAGCACCCAGAAGCTTCTTCTTCTTTTTTGTCTTCTTTTCTCTCCCATTAAAAGTTCAACGTACCAGGGCAGTTGAAAGAAGAGCCTAAGCCACAAACGAAAACCGCCGCTATAAGCCTAAATTAAATAGACATAATAGGGGATAGTCTTTTTTTGTTTTTTTCCTTAGTACATAATAAGGGATAGTCTTCGCAGCAGGATGAGGGCTCTGGGCCGGGGAGCTCTCGCGCCTGCTTTATTTATTATTATTTTTGGGTCTGAGCTCGCGCTCGTCACAGAGTTACAGTTTGGTTTCAAATTTGTTACAAGTTGACAATATTATTTTAAACTTTATGAACATCGAAAGGCCAACAGCATCCTACTGGCCCCTATATTTTAGGCCATTTTTAGAGATCTTCTTAGTTTAAAAAACTCTTTAAGTAAAGTAATTAAAGCTAAAATAGAGGGCTTTGGAATTGAAAATATATCTTTCTTTCTTTTTGACAACCAGGAAAATCCATTGTACCCGATTTTGTACACCAAAATTGATTGGATTTGATTTACTTAGAAAACATATGGGAACGCAATGACAAAGTCATAATACTTAGGAAATATTAGTTTGGTAAGATTTTAAGAATTTGAAGTGTTTTGAGAATTTTTAAGTGATGTTAAAATTTATTGGTATGCATGTAAAAGTTGTTGACTTGTATTGGTATTTGAATATGTTCAATTTGTAAATTTATAATTTATATGTATCATATAATACAAATCAAAACGAACATCCTCTTAAATTGAACCCACAATTCAGATATCATTTAAGTCAAAAATTTAGTCGTAAGTAATAAAATTCGAACACATGCTCACCCAATTAATACAGTTCGTTCAAGAGCGAAAGTTCATACTGCCCATGTTTAAACTATCTCTTTTCTGGACTACAAAATTGAAATACATGGTATGCAAAAAATACAAAGAAACAAAAACAAGAAGTATGGAAGCTACCATTAGATTTTCTGCTTCCGTAGTGGGCCACAATGGGTGGTTGGTGCCTTCTGGTCCAACCATCCCTTCCTCCGTGACAGCCAACGCTATAGGGGTCGGAGGCCACCTGTTATCCCTCCTACCTTCCTAACCCCATGACAATATATAGGTCGGAGGCCACCTACTATTTAGATATTTAAGATGTATTCATCAAAGTAACACTATACCACTTAAAATAAAAAAGTCAAGTTTGGCTTGTAAAAGATAGGCTCGCTTAATGAACAAGCTTAAATTTTTCTACAAGCTCAATAAAGGAATAGGACTACGGTGTAAAGATTGAGCAAAGTAAAATAATTAAAAGGAATTGAATGAGATCTTGAATTTTATATGCCCTAGTGTTATTGGGATAAAGTAAGAGAATAATAGGAGGATGGAAATGTAGGAGAATCGAAAATTCTTTACTTTTCTTTTCTTTTCTTTTTTTTAATTTGTGCTGGTTAGAAGAGGTTGAAAACAAAATTTATGAAATTTTGGTTGTGTAATGGAATAAATTATTTCCTTAATAATCAAAGGAAAAAAATATAAATTACAATTTTTTTTCTCTTAAATTACCTCCAAATTTTTAAATATTTTTTACAAACTTTAACTCATTACAACTCACTTCCCAAAACTATTATTTTCGTTGCGATTCTATCCCTTGATTTGCTAGAGTCGTTATGTCAAATAGTTTTCATCTCCTTGACTGGCACATGACATTTTTTTACGTGAAGAGATAAATTTGTCTTCGTTTAAGCACTCTACAGTCTTTCATAATACTTCTTGCTATATATAGGCCTAAGAAATAATATATAGTTCCCTATTTTTTTTTATTAAAAAAAAAAAAAAAAAGATAACTCACTTAGAACCGATGTAGGCAAATTTATTTTTTCACATAAGGAGGAGGACACGTTTATTTAGGATAAAAATCTTTCGACATAATGACTCTAGTGAGTTAGAGATGGAATTACAATGATAAACATAATTTGGCTAGTGAGTTATAACAGGACAAAGTTTAAAGAATATTTGAAAATTGCGGAGTAGTTTAAATAGGAAAATTATAATTTACTCAAGAAAAAATGGTATATTTTGTTATGTATACTGTTATAGCCTTTTTTTTCATTAATAAAATAAAGAATAATTGATAAAATCAACGTGTAGTTTCCTCCTCTCTCGGTTTTCCGTCCATGCAGAAGTCCACATTCAAATGTGGCGGCGGATGGGGTGACCGGTGATCAGGGAGGAATGTCTTCTTTTCTCCACGAAACTCCATTGTCCTCTTCTTTCCTTTCTTTTTTTCCCTACCATCCCTAAAACATCGCTTTTACTTTCGTCCATTGTTTATGTTCAAGCCGCAAGCATCTTAACTAAAAAGATCGCGTCAGAGTAACTTCAGACAAAGACCAATCTGGACGTGCTGCCTGCAAGTGTTTCTAACATTTCGAGTCTAGCCGGGGAGGAAATTCGGTAAGGGATTCACAAGGCCAATGCATCAGGGGCTATTCTCGAGCTATTGGGATTACAACCAACCGTACAGTAGAGCTATTTAGGCTCCTAGAAGGGCGCTAACGAAGGCGTGCCGGTGGATGAATGCACGAAGGTGATGAGGACAGTTGAGCAGAGCCGAATCGACCAGTAACAGAGAGACGAATGGATGTGCGTATGCTCTGGCAAAGCAGGGAGGGAAGTCACCGGTAGGGAAGGTTTTGTTACATATTCAGGTTACCAACAGCGAATTAGAAGAAGAAGAAGAAAGATAAAAGAGGCAAAAGATTCTTACATGTTTTTGCAACATAGATTGCGTCCACGGACGGCAAGGATAATGCTTCTTGTTTATCTGCACAATTATCTTCAGGTTACCCCTTTCATCGAATAAGAATCCTCTTTAATTTAGTGCTTGAATTAAATGGTTCAACATGATTCAATTTAAAGAGATAAACACAGCATATAAGCATATAAATCCCACAACATTTTACTGGACAGTGTAAACCTTATAGTGAAACTCATATGCTGCATCTAGCTTTCTCCGAATTGAATAAGACAGAATAAGACAGCAAATTGGAGATCTTTATTCCCTTTCTCTCTCTTTTAACCTCGTACATACAAGAACCTATACATGAGCTTTCTTCCCAGTTAAGGTGTTACTTTAGAAATCAGACTTGAGAAAAAGATAAAAAGATAAGGATTCAGGAACCCTATTCCATAACAATTTCTTTTTGTTAAGCAAATAAACAGAAACTTCCGGACAATTTTACTCTCCACAGACGGGGCGGCATGGGCGACTTTACTTGCTGGAAGAAAGACATGTGTGGATATCATCGATTTTTTGAGGAATGACTTCCAGTTTGGCTGTATTAATAAGACATGCGCATTAATGATTTCAAGAGTATATGAAGTTTTGAACTTCTGCCAGTGCGGATCATCAGCTTGTAGAACTTTATGCTGGAATTTCGTTCCATTTGAAATTTTTAACATCCATGTCTGAAACACAAGCAAGTGCAACCACAAAACAGGAATTGTACACAGCACACCACATTTTTACAAGCGCATGAGCTTATTAATGCTCCAGAAGCAAACAGTATTCAACATCGACAACATAGTAGCATTATCACAATTTTCATCATCATCATCATCTAGTAACCTCCTTGTATAAAAGCATTCAGGCGGTCTAGCTCCTCCCGATGCTCACTCACCACAGCCCGGACCACATCTCCTATGGACACCATGCCCATCATCCCCCTTTCATCAATGACTGGAATGTGCCTGATTCGTTTATCTGCCACCCAAACAAGAGTTTGGAGAATAAAATACCGAACTTTATGCGTAGCAGTGGGAGAGAGAGAGAGAGTGAGAGAGTAAAAATCAGTAATGAGAAGCAGAATATGGTACCTGTCATCAGTTGCATTGCCTTCAGAACTTTTGTGTCAGGTGTTACTGTGATAAGCTTGTTCTGTGGCCATGGAATTATCATATACATGTCATATCAAATTGTTTGATATATCAAAAACACCCACAATCCATGTTTTTTCCTATGGAAGGGGAGAAAACTTGTACCTCTTCGGTCATGATATCCCCAACCTTGGTTGATTTGGATGACCTCCCCTGTACTATGATTTTCCTTAGATAGTCTGCAGATACATCAGTAAATACAAGACTTGGTCAACTAAAGCAACTACAGATATACCTTCCAAGCACTGTTCATACAGCATGTGCAGCCCCTAATGCCTTTATGCTACATTTGAGGGCATTTGCATATGTTCCCACAATAATATATAAATAATGGTTGGAGAATCTGAACGTGCAAAGCAGGAAGTAGCTCTGCCCAGGCACTTCTTCCCCTCTTTTGGCTGTGAACATGCCTGAGATTAATCCTTTTTTCGGTACCAGACACTGTTCAAAATTCTCCAAACTCCAAATAATTGAAAAACTAGAATAAAACCAAGAACATAATTCTCTTGTTTTCTTTCCAATGATGTTATCCAAGAGACGGAAGAAACATGATAAAACTTTCAGGGCGTGAACCGAATAAACAAATACCTGTCATTGCATTTCCAAAAAGGTTTAAATCAATTGAAGAGGTCATGTTATAACAGAAACCAGAATCTTTGAAACTTGAAACATAGTGCTCCAAAATTTCATCTATAAGTGAACAGTATTGATGTATCCAGGTAATAAGACTGCAACTTCTAAAAACAAACTATCATATCATGTGTTCTGACAAGCACAATAGTTCCTTACAGTCAAGTAAATAAGCTAAAAGAATCTTTAAGTATCGCAAACCTCTCTCTGTTATGATTCCTGCAATTGATTTCTGCTCTCCAGATTTCACAACCACCAAGGCACTAATTGTTGGGGCCCACACCCATATAAAATAAACTTAGAATAGAAGTAGACTTGGAGAGGAAGTTTACTTCCTCCCAATTTAGGGTTTTCTCTTAATATTTCTCTTTGTATCTTTTTCTACAATAGAAGCTTATGTTCACTACAAGAAATTCGTTCTCTGCCTACGATAGCAGTCGTGGCAGAAAGTCTTCAAAGTCGTTGAGGAAGGGATTTGGCCACGGTTTTTCGTCGTCAAGGAGTCGTTGTGTCTGCTGTGTGGAGAGAGATGTAACCCGACAACTATGGCTCATCGTCGTTGATGCGGTGCCTTTCTCGCCCATGAAATGCGTCGGGATAGAGCAACCCTCGTTCCATCGGGTTGCTTCAATTGCCGACAATTGGTGTCTGTTGGAGAGTTGGAGCAATTTTTTGTCGTAGCGATTTTCTTAAGCGTAGGCAACCAGTTCCATTTGGGTAGCTCCGTGTCTGTGTGAAGATATCATTTTTTATCAACGCATAAGGGTGGTTTCCAGCAGATTTTTAATATTAGGTTTCCTTCCTTAATTGCAATTTGGGTGAGGCATTAATAAATGCCTGAGTATTAAGTCTGGGGAGGGGAGAAATGTTGTTGATTTCCTACTTGTGAGTTCTAATTGCATCGAAGGGGTTATGTTGTGCGATACATTGTATGGTAGTAATAGTACTTCGGATTGCAGAGAACGAGATTGGACATTAAGATAGAACGACTCACTGATCATTTTATGTGAATGTCAATCACATAAGTTCTTATCCGCTATAAATTCACCAAGGTGTTGAGGTATCACCATACAGAAACTTTCAAGTTCTTTACTGCTTAAATTTCTTCTTTACTAATTTGTTGCACGGGGAGATAGAGTGAGACAAGCTGCGCTCATGTTCATATAACAGCATCTCTTTAGGTCGCTGCTCCGTTGTTGATTCACAAGAAGTACTACACTCTCTCTCTGTTGCTTTATGCGCCTTGTGAGATTTTATTCTTTTAAGTATATGTTGATTGTGAACCTTAGAGGATAATTATTCTCTCAGAGTCCACCACTCATGTCGTTGCTTATTATTCGCTCTCCAAAGTTGGGGGGTGGAATTTTGTCGGTGATCTAGCCTTATTGTTATGATGAGTGAAGGATTCATTTTGTCTCCTTAGTATTTCGATAACTCTATATGAAAATCAATTCATTGTATCACTTCAGATACTCGAAATGGAGACGCTATGTGAGGTTGTAGATGCAGGATAATGGTCTTGATGGGTGTACGTGCCTGTGTGGCTGTTGAGGTTAGCCTTTGAATGGCAAGGATGTGTTTGCTAGAGTGTGGGGCTCACTGGCATGAAGGAATGTTACGTAATAAGCATGTCGCATTAAATTTGACCATTTCCAGTATGTTTTTGTGTATAAAACTCTATTTATGATATATTGGTGAATTCTCTCTTTATATTTCACTGAATGAGCTCGTGAATGATGCTTTCACCTTTGAATCTTTATTGATTAGTGAATGTGGGACCCTCTGTGCATTTGTCAAGCATGAGTCACAGATTACCTGATACATCATCTTGGAATTCTGAAATGGGAAGCGCGAAGTAGTGGTTGAAGGCAAGTTAGGAGACCATGTACTTACTTACTACTTTTTGGCGCAGGTGCGTTGTATAAGAGTTGAAAGTGCATCTTGCTAGATCGAATTTAATTGGATAAGGAGCCGCCTGTGTTTTTTTTCCTCGCCCCTGGAAATGAAAAATGTGGTTTACTATGAATGGTTAAATTCCGTTCATATAAGATGTGGTGTCTATCCAAGGGTCCTGGGCATTTGTCACTTGGAAATGTTAGCCCTTATCCTCTATGTGATTTACTATGGCTGCGATTATTTTACATGTAGCTATCTCTCAAATTCAAGAAATTACACCAAAAATTGGGTAGACAATGTTATCCGAAGATAAAGGGAGAATTTCTGATGTAGCTCCGGTGAAATTTCCTCTGAAAGACCTGAATTCTGGATGAATATGAGGTGCAGATTAATCAAACTTGATATGGAACTGTAAGGTTCACGAATGTTTAGATAGATAATGATAATATTCATAAGATACAGTAAGACCAGCAAGAGTATTGGATCGATGATATTAGCATTGTCAGCTAATGAGATCTAACATTTATCATACTATATTTAATGAATCTGGCAAGTCCATACATATAGTTTAATCAAATCCTTAGTTTTGGAATAATGGAATAGGTTTTAAGACGAGTGATTTAGCTCGGGACATAGGTTAGCGATCACCGCTCGCATTTTCTTATTACGGTTCTGGCTGGAATTTGTGGGTCTATTATATTGGGATGATTTGGACTTGACACACACCACCTAGAGCCACCAGAGTTGCCGGACGCGGCTTCTCCATAGGAAAGAGGTTGTTTGCAATTGCACCAATTGTTTTGATTTCGCAGGAATCTATAAGCACGGAAGACTCTTCAGTGTGTTTTGTTTAGTTTCGATTGCGGGCTTAGGTGGAGACTACTGACGAACGACAAGAAGTACACCGTATTATCGCGCTCTGCGCACTATTCAATGGAGGAGGCAGTTGTGGTCTCTCTTGGCAATTTTTACACTTTACCTAGAGGAAGCACACTAAACGTTCGATTTATTATATTTTTCTTATAGTCAAACAAGCCTTTCACTTGGAATCTTCTGATAATATAGTCTTAACGTTCTCATATCAGTTCTGTGATTAGATATATCCGTGATAGTTAGTACATGAGAGATATTTTTTGTATGCATTTTATACTTTTGACTCGACTACTGGCTCTTCCAATTTTGCCAACTCCGTCTTTGTCCTCCTCATCTCTGCACGAAGTGTTTATGTTTTGGCAGCCGAACGGATGTGATAGTTTCGTGTGCAGTGCACTATTCAGAACTTCAGACTGTCCTGATCGTAGAATGCATGAGTCCAACGCAGATGGGAATATCGGTAGAGAGGACAACTTCAGAAGTGTTAGCATCTGTAGTTGTACAAGTTCGCTTAGGCATGAAGCAAGTAATAAGCTTTGGTTTTCAAGTCAAGCGTTAGTCGAAGTGCTGGTTGTTGGTTTACAAGCTTACCAGTCGGGCACAGAAGGTGAGAGTTGGAGGTGTATAACATGTAATTGCTCAGACATTATCCTCTTTACATCTTCTTGAACTTGGTTCTGCACGTGTTTTATCTTTGGTCTGCAACAAACAAACCACAGCATCTAATATTGATTTATTCAAACTTCTTCATCCCTTTTTAAATATGGAAAGGAAATCAGAACTCAAATTATACAATAGAACATGATAAGAAAAATGGCAAGGAATCATAAATCATAAAGAACTCACCCCAAGAGTACAACCATTGCGATGACTTGGTAATCCTGCATACGCTCTGTGACAGAGCCAACGCTTCCTCGCTCTAGAAGCACCTGTTTTAGATCGTTAAACCATTTGAGATGAAGAGTTAAGCAAAGGACTAGAAACTTTCGTAGGGTGATGCACAAATTTGCATTCCTGTTGCTGAAATATCACAAAGGGACAGATTAATTTCACGACATCTTTGGTTCGTCCACCACAAGAGTAGACAGAAATCACAAGTGGTAAACCAAAATTAATGTTTCACCACAAAAATGAATAAAGAAGACCAAAACATCGCACTGGCTTGTTATGTTAGAGCTAGTTGAAGACTCTAGAAGGGGGAGAAAAGACTGGAAAAGACATGCATAGAGTCCAGCAATAGAAAAAATATTGGGGCAAAAATTCAGAAATAGGAAAGTGGACGTGCTTGTTATGAATGGTGTAAACTAAGTAGATTAAGTGGCAATATCCTCATGAGATGGGACCTGGTCCTGGCTTCTTCAAAACATTGTCCCATAACAAATGACCAATAAAACAGAATTTCAAGTGAACAGCAAATTATTGACGCAAGAAATTAGAAAATAAAATGGAAACAATAGAATTACCTTATCAAGAAACAAAGGCTCATCATCTTCTAAGAATATGTGGTTGGTGCTCTCATACAGTTCAAAATCCCATTTCTCTCCTCTTTCATGGCGCCCGCTGGTAATCCAATCAACAATGACCAAACTTGAGTCTGAAACCACCTTGAAGACTTGTTTCTGAGAGTATCTTGCAGTGGAAAAACATGTCACTGGGTCTGGAATGACAGCCAATAGAGCATCACTCCCGATTCTTGCCTACTGCACCACATTAATTTATCACTATCACTTGGAACCAATTGTCACATCAATAGTCAAAAGGAAATTTTCTTGAAGAACTACGGGTCTTTCAATGACTGTCATCTTGTGATTCAAACAGGAAAACCTCCTAACTAAACTCCTTACAAATGGATTGACAGTTACATGGACCATATACAAAAGTGCAAATAACCGAGAAAAATAATGAAAGACAAATCGAACTGATTGATTTCTTGGATCAGTTGAACTTCAATAACAAGTTGTCAACTTAAAAACCACCAGTTAAAATGCAAGTGGACAATGCGATAGCATCACTTGTGTACATTAATTCAGTTTCAAAACTGATGAAATCCAGCGCTTATATGTGATTCAATTAAGGTAAGATTGTTACCTCCAACACTTGTTCCGAGCACTTGGATCCGATAGACTTGTATACCTAGGATGTAATAAAGTGAACCATGCTTACTCGCTTAGAGATCCATATAAAACAAGAATCAAGAGAAATACAGGAAACTCGGGCATTATACATACCAAGGGCACTTAACCCCGAACTCAATACAATTACAAAATCCATTAACCTAAGAGAAAGTTAAGAAAAGACACGAATGTTATCTTACATTAACTTGTAGTAAATCAAATTGACAGAAGAAGAAGAAGTCAACCTTGGTTGAAGCTTGGGTTGTAAGGACAGTGGTGCAACCCTCTCCAACGGTTAGTTCACATGAAATACAATCTCCCTACAGCCAATTCCTCTACTATTTACAATCCATAAGCAAATAAAGATTGAAAATTTGTAATAGAAAAGAGAGGAAATGAAAAAGATGGAACATACAGAGACGACCCCACCACCATAGGTGAGGCTGTAAATCCAAACAGCATCAGTTTCGGAGGGACCCACCTGAGGAAAGAGCAAAGAAACATGATAACGGCCTCAGATCAGATTGACCATGATGAAGATCAGTTGCCCACACCAGTACACTTCGAAGGATAAGTAAACCTTATTGGGAATGATGAATTTGAGGGGATACTTTGAGAAGCACCTCGTTACTGTTGATCTCCCTCCCACCTTCTCTACCACCACCTTTCCATTGCTTTCCATGCTCCCTCTCACTCTCTGGTGAAACTTCGACGCCAGCTAAAAGGAGAGCGCGTGTGGATCACGCTATTTGCTTACTGGGGTCGGGCACAGATTGAGATTGATGTGTTTATTAACGCTTTACACAAAGACGTTTAGGTAAGAGAACGGTGATCGAAAAAAAAAACACAATTTAAAAATACATGCTTTTAGAATTCACGAATCACTTCCTGGGACGACGTCGTTTAGGAAATACAAGTACTCCAGTTTTGTCGAAACTGACAGTTCTACAAGCGGCCGGTTCAGACACATACATATTCACACCCCGACGGACAATCGCCGGATCACCGAAAAAAGCCGTTCAACCTTCCATCTTATACGGCGTCGTACTCTCCATCTTCCTTGTTCGATAAAGGTCAGGAATTGAGCTTTTCTTTAGTATTTGTATTTTTATCGTTTCTGCTTAAGATTGATTGTATGCGCTTGGTATTTGTGCTTCGTTTGACTTTCGAATGGAATTTGAACCTGAAATCGGTATACTTTGTCGTGCATTATCATTCTTCTCCCATTTCATTGGAGCTATAAATCTGAAATCGGTGCTATTTCATTTACTTTCTTTTTGTTCTTGATTGATAAGTTACTAAATGCGCAAATTGGTCTCTCTCAAAACCTAGAAAAGCTCTCTTCTTGTCATTTTCCGTTGTGCTTTATTTGTGTGGCTGCTGAGAAAATGTGATAAAGTAACTAAACGGGGCTCCAATAAGAAGACAGTAGCTTTTTAGTTGAAATGAGGAATCCCTTGATTTGAAGATTCTTTACTCTTTTATTCTGTTTCCTTCATCTTCTCCAAAAGCAAAGAACAAAGTATTTTTCTCTTTTTCCCCATATAAGTTGGTGGAGGAATTTGGGTTGTCCTTGATATAAGCACATGGGAATTCTTTTGACAACCAATTTCCAGGTTGGAGCCGAAATATGCTAGCTGTTTTCTTTCTTTTTTCTTTTTTTCCCTCCCGAGCCAGCTCAAATGTACTAGCCAATGTGCTATTGCTGAACTTTAATCTGTAAGGCAAATTTGCCATGGGACACACTAGTTGCTAAATATTTGCCATTATTTGTTTGCTCTAATTGTCAAGTCACGATGAGCAATGAATTTTGATCATAAGATCTCATCATCCACCCTGTTAATAAAAGGGTGGAAGTGGCATTTGAGACAGCACATTGGGTCTAAGATATATTGTATTAGCTTTCAGTTAAGGACACAGCACCTCTGTTGATAAAATTTATCTATTGAGTAGTCTAACATGACTTTGCAGGTGCCCTAGTAAAACTACCTTGAGGCATGTTGATAGTGCAGTAGGTGGATGAGAACTGGTACAAATGATTGAGCTTTGCTTGAAGTACCTGATGACCCATTTGGTTGATTTTTCTTTCAATGATAGTGTCTTCCGTCTATCAGTAAAGGGGGTTGATGATGGCTCTTTAGTTGCAGAAATTATCTCGGACTCTTTTGAATTTTAGTCATTGTAATTCTTTAATGGAACTTTGTGTTTCTCACTCAAGTTTACTTATTTTTCTAGAATTTTGTATTACCTTATATGGTAAGTAAAGGAGTTTAAACTCTTTCTTTTGAGACTTAGATGAAACAACATTTTTCAGGCAGTCATATATTATCATATTTCTTTTCATGCGCTGAGATTATAGTTAAGGCTAATATTCGAGATTTTAGTCGAACTTCATATTGTATTTTCCAGTCTTAAATCAATTGTACCTTCTTCTTCTTTTTTGTCCAGTTTATTTTGATAAATACCTCATTTCCTGTTATATTTAAACTTGATTAAAGCAGATGTATACGATCTAACAATATTCTGTTTATTTATTTACTTTCTGAATCTCAGGCCATATTGTTGTCCAATCAGAAGCCAAAGCTTATAGGTTGATTTTCCATTAGACTATAAACCTGATAATGAGCTTCATTTTCAGAAGGCATAGTTTACCAAATTGGGTATCCGGGAAATCAATGGTAGCCCTAAATCCAATTACGTTCAACGGTTTCACCCGAAGCTTTAGTCAACCTGCACTGGAGGAGGAGGAGGAAGTGGAGATTGATCAGAGAAGGCTTCCAACTGATTACGATCCAGCTACTTTCGATCCTACAGAGCATCGTAGTCCTCCAACCGAGCGTGTATTTAGGCTTGTTGATGAAGTTTCAGGACTCACGTTGGCTGAAGCGTGCCAACTGGGAGCCATTCTAATGAGAAAAATGGGAATGAAGGAACCACCAACAGTGGGGGTTATGAAACCAGGAGCTGCTGGATTGGCTGGAATTGCAGCGAAGGCAGCAACAGCAGCTAAGGAGGAGAAGAAACCAGAAAAAACAGTTTTTGAATTGAAACTGGAGTCCTATGAATCAGCTGCAAAGATCAAGATAATCAAGGAGGTTAGGAGTTTTACTGATTTGGGTCTCAAGGAAGCCAAAGACTTGGTGGAGAAGACCCCTTCAATTTTGAAAAAGGGAGTATCAAAAGAAGAAGGTGAACAAATAGTTGAGAAGCTGAAAGCTCTCGGGGCCAAGGTTGTCATGGAATGAAAAGAAGCTGATAGGAAATGTATGTCCCTGTTAAAATTTCCTAAATCAGATTCTTTTGTTCTAGACACTATAACTGTCTGTGACACTATAGTAATAATTTGTTGGTGCAATTTTGAGGTAGAAGAGTGGGTGAAATCCTGGTGTATGGATGAAGGATTGGGATCTTTTGCGCATGTCAGGTCCTTAATACTCAATTTTCGGCCCCATTTGTGGTCATTTCTGTGAGAACTCTAGCTGTTCTTGAAAGAAAAAAAAAAGGATATCAAGTTTCAGTTTTGATTGTCTTCATATGCTCTCTTGACGTATAAGAATCAGTTATAGGCTACTTCAGGCCTCAAATTGTTCCCAATCAGATTTGGAGTCTTTGTTCATTTTTGCTAGAAAAGTATGCTTAAATGGGTGCCGGGCTGACTTAATTGCTGTGTCGTTCTCTTCCGTCTGGCCATTATGACAGTCTAAACATCCATGATGCTATTTGGAGAACTCTCTGAACGTGACACCATGCAACCGGAGAACTAAAAGCAGTTGCGACGTATATTTTACCGTTTACATACATGACGGAGACAAATATATATCTGGTTCATTGCAGATTAAAAATGTCTTGCGGGAAAGCCGCCTTCTGGTATTCAGCCCGCGATATCGTTTAGGACATCAAACAACACACAAGATCCCAACCGATAATTCCCTATAGATTTCTGACCAACGAAGAAAACTCTTGCATTTTTTTGTTCTTTTACTATTTTCTTAAGCCTAACGGTCATCAGGGCCTTGTCAGTTTAGGTTTTAGGTACAAAGTCGAAGTATGGTGCTCAATATATCCTCTGTTTCTTTAATTGCTTTTGTTCTTCCTTTCTTTTTCCCCCAAGCACTTCTTTTGTTCTCTCGACACGAAAAAGTGGTGGCATCTTTTTGTAAGGGTGCTAATCTTTGATTGCCCTGCCCTGACAGCTGCCAGAGGTAACGGGTGCCTCCATTCCACTGTGATAATGGTGGCCTTGCTCCCAGCAGTTGCCATGATGAGAGACGCACAAGCAAGTGTATTGCAGATCAGCATTTAAATTGAATTATTCCCATTCATCAACATTTAAGCGAAGAGCAAAAATAAATCCTGGAGTACGTAGATTTTCCAACCTCCAAAACTGCTGCTATGAACATTTTTTGATTGCTCAACGTTTGGCTTACATGAATCTAAAGTGACTACCGGGGCTTCCCCATAAGAGGGCACCTACGTATGGTGAGAGGGGCTTTCAAATCATGGTGCTCAATAAGGAGCCAAAAACGGCAAGAGAGATTCCGACTCTCAATGCCTGAAGTGCCTCACACTGGTGAAGAGAAGTGAAACACCATACTTGTTACAGCAGTCTATGGCATCCCCATCTCTGATGCTTCCACCAGGCTCTGCAATAACACTAACGCCGCTCTCACATGCTTCTTCCACTGCATCTTTCCAAGCTGTTCATAGCAAGCAGCATTCCACATTAAAAGACAGATACAAAGGAACTAGTTCCACCTAATTCTGGTTTACACCAACGAATAACCATCATTAATGATTTACCAGTAAGAAATTGAAATTATTTGATAGGTGCAAAGAAATACTGGTTTGCATTGGTTGTTACTACCTTCAAACTACCTTATTAAAAAATTTAGTTCCAGGACATCATCATAAATCTCTTGACATGCACACTATACTCAAAAACTTTCAAGCAAAGTTACTGTCTAAGGCAGTCATTACCAAATGGAAAGAAGGCATCGCTAGCCAAAGCAGCCCCTTTGACCTCATCTCCTGCTTTCTTCAACGCTATCCTCAAACTGTCTACACGGTTTGGCTGGCCACTTCCCATGCCCAACATGCAGTTATTCTAGCCAAAGGATAATAAGGATCAGAATAGAGTGTCAACCAGTACCATTTTGCATACTATACGCACTCAATAAAAATACCAACCTTCGCTATTACAATTGCGTTGCTTTTGACATGCTTGACACATAACCATGCAAACTCTGCATCACCAAGCTCACTTTCTTGTGGAGCCTTCTCTGAGACTACGTTAAATTTGATATCCTGCGGGGTCAAGTCATCTGAATCCTGGGCTAACCACCCACCACCAACTTGCCTGAGTGAAAGCTTTCCTTTTTCGTTTTTATTTGCTTCAAGGATCCTTAGAGTCTTAGATTTTCCACGAAGGATCTCAAGTCCTTTCTCTGAATACTTGGGTGCAACCACAATCTCATAAAACATCCGAGTCTCACCATCTGTGGGGCTCCTATACTCTCGGATTTCCTTAGCAAGAGCCTGCAATTGCAGAAAAACAAATAGTAGAGAGGGATTGAACTCCTCTTCGGTTCTGGCTTCCAAAATTAGTTGCATTGGCAATCTAATTGTCAAATCTTAACGTATCAAGAGAATACGATTTAGTCTCAGGGCTTCGGATTACATGATTAAGGCGAACGGTAGGGTTGGAGACCTGGGATACATCTTATATTCAAATTTCGAATCTTGCTAAGCCAAAAAGTTAAGTTATAATAAATTATATTCAGTGCACTTCAAACTTAATGGAAGTTTCCATGAAGTGCATACTGGGATGGGCCTGAACTTGCAAAAGATTTCTATCCCGGAGCAAAACTTATACACAGCAGCTTACCTCATCAATTTCTATGTTGAAGGCTACAATGCCACCAAATGCACTCACTGGATCTGCTTTAACAGCAAGCCTGTATGCCTCAAGGATATCATCACGTGAAGCTACTCCACAGGGATTTGTATGCTTTACAATTACACAGGTAGGGTTTCTAAACTCTGACACGCAATTCCAAGCTGCATCAGTGTCTAAATAGTTATTGTAAGACATCGACTGTACAACAAACAAAACAGGGAGTAAGTACATGTACTACATGTAGTTCGACCCAACTTTAAAATAAAATGAAACGCCAGATACTAAAAAGAACCCTAACAACAGAGCTGCTACGAGTGTTGTACATGTAGTACAGCATTCATACACAGGCCTGATGTGACAATATATATACTTTTTTTGCAGTCGATCTCATCAATGGAAAACAAATTACAACAAAAATAAATAAAGATTTAATGAACAAAATATTGAGCTTGTCATTCACTGAGAAACAAAGATACAGTAAAGAAGAGAAATTATAAATTGTCGAAGCTGGAATCTTCTGTAGAAGTGTCTACATCCCTATTGAACCCCTTTCCGTTTTGGAGCATGCTGACATAACAGCAATCACAAAAGAAACTCTAGAGATCACTGTTGTCACTAATTCAAACTAAATTTGATCCACAACTGCCTAAATATTTCTAGAAAATGAAATAAAGAGAAAAGTTACCCTGTTGGGGCTTTGTTTCTCAGTAGAATTCAGGAGCTATACAACATATATTAAAGAAGGATACCTTTTTGTCAACTATTTTCACCCTTATAGCAATATAATAAACGACAGTAGGATATCACTTCCCAAAAACACAATAAAAGGCTACCAATTAATACCCACCAATTATACAAAGAGGTTAAGACAAGCTCAAGAGATAAACTTACGTATCATTTGCCATCTAACATTCACTAAAAGTCACTAGATGCATACAGTAGCAAGTGCTTCTCACCTTCCCATGGTGCTGAATAGCAGTTGCAATGCCACCAGCATTAACCTCTGCAAGTCTCTTGTCAACATAAAATGCACTGGTCTGGTGAGGATTTTCACCATAACGAAGAATACTTTTGCACTCTAGAGGCACTGATAAGCTGGGAGGAAATTTATCTGGAAACAAATATAGAACCCCATAAGTACATGCAATAAAAGGAGGCACTTTGTATACAAAAGATAATGAATTTCCTGCATTCTGATTTTTTTTTTCCAACTTAATTGTTGCTCTGCTCTCTAAGATATAATTAAGGAAACAAGAAAAAAAATCATATTTCATGAACAGTCAAGATCATTATAAAATTCACTGCTTTAAGCTTATATTGTTCCATTGAGTAATTTCCTGAGGGTCTTGGTTATGTACGCGTCATCCTCGGAGATCTTTTCAATGCATATGCACAGACATCCATAAGGAGTAGTATAACTGTATAACTTTGAGCATGTCCGAGCAATTACTTCAATGGTATCTCAGTTAATTTCGGACCTTTTTTTTCATACATAGTGCATTTAATCTTCCTTTTACGAACCCCAACTTCTTTGGTCATAAGAGATCTTATCTTCTGTTAGTGTCTCTTTCTAGTGGAGAAGCAAGTTTTAATGTGCTTTAAGAACTAAGGAGCCCTCTGTTTTTGCCAACTGAATTTACTAAAGAAAGCAGAAGCATAAGAAGAAGAACCTCCAGAAGTCTGCTTCCAAAGCCACTCAGAAACTGCAGAATCATAAGAAGCAACATGTTGAAATGCCTTCCAAGCAAGCCTTCTCCGGAAGTGTTGATCATCCTTGTCTCCTTTTAGAAATTCTAGGAGCTGCGGATAATCTTGTGGATCCACAACCACCAAGACGTCATTATGATTCTGTTTGATAGCAGAAAATGTCAGTTGGAGTCACAGGTAACTAAAACAATATTAAATCGTCCCCAAAGGAATTAAGAATGATGATCTGTACAGAATCATATCTATGTTGCATTTGGTATTATGATTCCAGAAGCAGCACAGGGCTTTTGGCTAAAGACCACAATGGAATCATTCCCAAAAACAGAAAAAAAAAAAGTCCTATGCTACAATAGGGCTGAAAGAAATAACCTCCTAGCTGTTAACGATGAGCTGAAAACACAATGCTGGACAAATTATTCAAGGTAATTAACATGATTACCCCCACCCAATCTCCACAATCTAATTAGAACTCAAAGGGCATCCATGTCCCAATCAATTCATATAGAGTCCACAATGTTGCATAGCCATGAGTATATTGCTTCTATGTTTTCACAAGCTAAGCAAATGCAGCATCTAAACATAGCTGGGAGTGTATGGTCACCCTTGGTGTTGCTCATGAATTCAAACCCCATCAAATTTATGACCTTTGCCGCAAAGTATTTTGCTAATATCATGTCTCTGTATTAACTCAGACAAACAACCTTTGCAGCAGCTCTGATCATTGCAGGACCACCAATATCAATATTCTCAATTCCATCGTCAAACTCAATTCCTCCAGCGGAAGTAACTTTATCGTAGAAGGGGTACAGATTAACCACCACAATATCAAAAGTACCTGTAGAAGAACTATCTTAATCAAGCAACTATCTAGTACATTTGCACAAAATTAAGATCAAGCCAAAGACAAAAAAAAAAAGTAGAAGAATGGTGAAGGCATAATAAAGATCCCACATCTAAACTAACCAATTCCATGTTTGCTGAGGGCTTCCATGTGGTGCTTCTGGTCTCTTCTAGCAAGAATACCCCCATGTATGCTAGGGTGTAGTGTTTTTACCCGGCCATCAAGCTGTAAGAGAAATTCATCAACTTTATGCTAAGTCTTCAAAATTAAATTCCTCCGTCCCTATCCCATCATTCTCATACCAATTTACATCTGTCAGTGTAAGATGTAAACAAAAGAAAGACAAAATCTAAAGAATCAATTTGAACAGTTAATGGTGGACCGATTGCAAGACACAACTAACAAAAAGATACTAACTCCCATTAACCAGAACAATCTCAAGTGGTAACTTACACCATTTTATCAGAATTAGATGCATGATTACAGATCAAGTCCGAGGTTACACTATAAAAAATCACTAATTGATTCAGCCTCAACCTGAAACAGCCTTAATATAGAACTGGCCATATATGCAGCCAAAGTTTAAAGAAAAGGAAGCACCTCCTGTAGCTGAAGCAGAGGGGAATGTCATAATTACTAAAGGACAAACAATCTTACTTTTGTCGGTATGAGAAAAAAGTGGAAATTCCTGAGTTATCATCCAAAGGGAGCTCAAAAGCTGCGTACCACATAGTAACTCCATGCAATAACACATATCAGAACCTTACCTAGATTCAATAACCTAAAATATGTTTCTTGTATCAATTTCATATCCCCAACAAGAAGTTAGTACAAACACTGGTAATCACACAATCAAAAGCAACTTAAGTGACAACGGATACTCACCATTTCTGGAAAACAGGTAAGGTGTTCCACTTTGGTAACAGATACCCCGGTGCTTTCCAAAGCTGACGCCGTTCCTCCAGTTGAAACAATTGTGTAGCTATTGTGCACAAGAGTGCAATCCACAAGAGTAATCACCAAGTTTAAATATCAAATTTGAAATGGCATCATATAAAAAAACTTCAATCCACCAGATATACATAAAAAAACCAAGACTTCTACAGCAAGAGCTTCTAAAAATTCAGTCATTAATGCAAGAAACACGCTAAAACCAACGCAGAACAAGTACGAAACCTCAAAAATGGGCCCAAAAGTACGAGAATTTACCCCAGTTCTTGAAGCCCATTTCCGAGAAAAGCGAGATCCTTTTTGTCAGATAAGGATATTAGTGCTTGCTTGTTGCCTGAAACAGACCAAAAATTTGCTATATTACAACAGATTAAAATAAATAAATACACTTTGCACCCTATTTATTATTTTTGTTACAGTACAGTGTACGCACCAATTATAATTTGAGAGACTTTACATCCTTAGTTAAAATTTTCTCAAAATTTATTTTTTGATCTATAAGATTACAATTTTACCCGGATAAAAAAAATTTATTGGGACAAAATTATCATTTGTAGTTAAAAAAATCATTTTTCGGAAAATTTTAATGTGACAAAAATATTACGTGACAAAAATAATATATTAGAGTGGTGTCAAGAAAGACTTCAGAGTGAAAAATTGTATTTAACTCTGAAAAAAAAATATTTTACATCATTCGCAACGAGGGTGAAATAATTAAGTCAAAGAAAGCGTTAAAGAATACCAGAAGCAGAGAACTGAGAACCACCATGCGGCACCGAGACAGTATCAGTCTGAGACATGGCTTTGATTGGACAACAACTCAAGCGCAGCGAGCACGAGTTAACCCGAAAGCACCCGAACGACGACTGAAAACAAAAACAAAAAACAAAGCTTAAGTTTGATCGAATGGATATGGACTGGAACTGAGGGGCATTTCGCGTTATTAAAATTACCGGTAGAGAGGAAGAAGAGGCAGCGTTAGTTCTGTGAAAAGCGGCGCACGGTACGTGAGAGAGCGCAGTGTCGGCGGCTGATGACGCAACCGCAGTGGGAAGGGTTACGGTGGAGGTGGGAGCCGCAAGCCTGAAGGCCCCGAACATATCGTATTGGTATTTTTGCTAAAAAGCACTACCGACCCCTGCTGGTGTCTCTTCCACTTAGGTTGTAGCAGTGTACCGGTGTTTGGCTCATGTAAAGAATTGCTCCATATAGTTTAATTTTTGTATATGATAATTTCAGTCTACCATAGCCAGAAAGGGCAAAAATACAAAGCAGCACTGCTCATGCTTTTCCAAAATTGTCAAACGACAACGATATTGGTATTTATACTTATGTCAATTATGCCGTTTAGCATGGCTTCCCCAGTTTACTCGCTTTCTCTTTTTGCCAGAAAGGTGGTATTTGAATTGTATAATTTCCATGTTCGATTGGGAAAATGAAAAAGTTTCGTGAGCGTTCATCTTTTCGAGGAGAAAACAAGCCCGGTTTTACAGTTCATGCAGCGGAGATGAGAACAATGACAGCATTACATTATGAAAATAAATCAAGAACCTCATAAAAAGGATGACGCAAATGGTAGGAGAGCCTATGAAGTTGAACGAGCGGAAAAACTTGGACCAACTCAACGGAATTATTTTTCTTTTAGGAGAGGTCAAGATGGGTAGATATAAACCAGATAATGCAGAACACACAAAATAGCTCCAGCTGCAGAGAGAAGATCTAGATCAGGATTTCTTAAAACTGATAATGCTTTTCCATATATTGCAGCAGAGAAATAGTTATCACTGTCCATCTCTAATAGGCATCCCTAATTACAGAAAAATGAATCTGGCACTAAAACTACCACCTAATTGGCGTCCAAAGGAAAAAAGTTCCTTCCACCTAGTTGGCTGATACTCTTCACAAAGTGATAATCCATCTCCACCTGTGCCAGACACAGATTGTTATTATTAGAAGTTGACAACTTTAAGAAACAAAAATAAATAAACTAATATTTATAGAATAAACTTGCGAAGGCTTGGGGGGGGGGGGGGGGGGGGGGGAAAGAAGCTTAGAAAAGAAGAGAGGATAAATTAATGAAGAATCTGCTTATATCAATGAAACACAACATTGTCACGAGCTGGAGAGTACTTTCACAGCAGCTTAAAGTATACTTGGAATCACAACATTCAACGGCAGAGGGAGCTTTGGTTATCCCACACCCAAAACTAGAAGTGGGGGATGCTTGTATCCTACTGGAAGCCAAGGTGGGCGCATCTGAAAATGCTAATTTTCTTTAAGGAAGATACTCCAGAAAAAAGAAATAGCAAGTAGTGCAACGCACCTTTGTCAGAAAGCTACTAATCTAGTGACTATCAAGAAAGGTGTTTCTGATATATATGTTTTTCTGCCATGCCATGCAGCTGCGTAGGTCCTGTACTAGACTGGTCCTGGAACAAGAGAAAATTACATCGTAAGTACTCCATGCATAGCAGAAAGCTATAGATCCTAGGAGATGATTAGGTACCATATCTTGCAAGCTATCTTGTATGTCAAAACAAGTCGTAGTAGTTGGCGGCCTGAAATGTAGCTGCCCCTACCACCATACAAGAAAGTATAGTCACCGAACCACATTGAAAAAAATTCATCCTTAATAAGCAGCAAGATTTAAAAATCAACAAACTACTAGTCTAAGCTCATTCTTTAAGGAATATTAAGGCGTCCATGACAAAAATGGCCCAGAGAAATGTGAATTATCCTCTTTCTTTCATTGTAGATAACTTCCTTGATCTATATACATCATCCCTCGAAACAACTCAGCTAAAATATAATAAACTGACATACCATCCCTTGCAACCTTTGTTGAGTTAGGTAATGAGCATCATGGATAGGTGCGATGGAATTCAACTGTCCCTAAATGAGATAAGATCCCAACTTAGTCATTGGATTTATAAAGGAATAAACTATATCTAAGGTCAAACATTGATTACCAGCCCTTGCATGTTATGTTGATTACTGTAATAGTCATCACGGCCTGGGGCTACTGAGTTTAACTGTCCCTATCACAGGAAAAATATCAAAAACAAGGTCATTCATATGCATATAGGTTATAATGTTGGTATTGCCATCAATGGTTCCGTTTTGGAACTCCATATTTCTATGGTCATAACAAGGTAAATAAGAAACTAGAAAAACAAGAATGAGAAAAAAGGAAGGAAAACTTACCATTCCCTGCATGATTTGCTGAGCACCAAAGTAAACATCGAGGGCCGCAGCTCTTGAGTTCAGTTGTTCCTACAACAAAGCAAAAATATTGAAGAAGAAACTCTAAATGCTAACAGCCTTATTCAAACCAGAAGGATAGGTGACGAAACAACAATTTGTTCATCTTCTGAGCATAATGCCAACTATTAAACCACACCATACCATCCCTTCCATGCTCTCTTGTGATGCATAAGAACAATCAAGTGCAGGCGCTCGCAGATTTGAGTGTCCCTATAACAAGTATGGAGCCCAAATGAAGATGTTTCTTTAATATAATAGCAGAACCTTCACTTCTTTATGCAATACAAGAAGTCAAAATAGGGACACGACATAACTAACCAGTTGCTGCCAGCCGTCATGGGTCTCAATTGATATGACCTCTGGCTCTGGATGTACCTAAAATTACACAAAAGGGTGACTCAAACGAAAACTCCATTACCCCAAATTTCTCAATAAAGTTGCAATGTTGGATCAATAACCCAGTAAAAAACTGAACTAACCTGTCGCTTTTTGGATGCACGATTTTTTTTATTTGTCTTGCTAGTGATGTTACCTTGGTTCACTTCTTCAAGGCCTCGAGGACTTTGAGTTGATGGTGAGCTTGGTTCTATTACACTCTGAATTGAGTTATTTACATTCTCACACTTTCTCAAAGCTTCTTCTACTGCATTCAAAGCAATATTGTAACTCTCTTGAGATAAAGACCCTTCATCACCCAACTTAAAGGCCCGTCGACATAGGTCATTGTAGCGTTGAACCCTAGACTCAACAACTGACACCTCTCCCGTTGTTTCTCTACTCTTTGCATCCTTTGTCCAACGTTTCAGTATATACCGAGCTGGGATGCTGTGGACACCAGACATTTGCAGAACGATCATCACATGCCTACAAAGGAGACCGTTAAATTCAAATAAACGGCACAAACAAGATATCTCCGAAGTTATTTCATTCCACGTCACACTAAATTCTTGATTCTCTTCAAAATCTTGGACCCTGAATGTTTTGGTTGCTCCATCTTCACTTTCTTTTCTTGGATGACAAGCAACTACTCCCAAAACCTCATTCTGGAATTTCTTAAATATTGCATGCGTGTATAAAGTTGCCAATTGTTTTCCAAAAGGCGATGGCGATTTCAATCCTGGTTGTTTATGCCAAGTTTCAAAATCTGCTTTTGCTTCCTCTTCACACTTCTCTCTTAGGATCACTTTATACTGTTCTAAGAACTCCTTCAATGTAGTTTTCCTTTGCATGTATTTGTCAAAGAAACAATTTATACTTTCTGATCGTTGAGCTGTAGACATCCCTGCCAAGAAAGTGTCTTTCATATATGTAGGTACCCATCGTTCACGATCTTCATACAACGACTGAAACCATAGGTCATTTCTTAAATTGAATCTGTCAACCATTTTGGACCATCTCCTTTCAAACTTTTCATTTGTCAATGACTTGAAAATGCATTTGTTAAATTTGACCATAAAATTTTCATGTTGCCTCATTACGTAACTGAGCTTCTCATGAATTTTGCTTAGTATATGCCACAAACAAAAACAATGATGAGAATCAGGAAAGACCTCAGTAATAGCTTCTTTCAGAGCTTTGTCTTGGTCAGTAAGGATCACTCTAGGAGCATGTCCACCCATTGCTCTAAGCCAAGCCCGCATTAACCAAACATATGTTGATTTAGTCTCCTCTGACAATAATGCACATCCAAGCAATAGAAACTGAAAATGATGGTTTACGCCAATAAATGGAGCGAAGGGCAATTTATATTCGTTCTTGATATGTGTGGTGTCAAAAAAAACTACGTCGCCAAAGCTGCCATAATCAAGCCTCCCCTTCGCATCAACCCAGAAAACACTCCTCAGACGCTGCTCTTCATTTAGATCTATTGCATAAAAAAAGTTAGGATTCTCCTCTTGCATATCTATGAAATGGTCTAGCAGAACTTGAGCATCTCCTCCTTCTAAAGGCAAATGCTTTCCACTATCTAATTGATTTACAGCACCACCTTTCTGCTTGTCAATTTTCTTATAGCCACCAGATTGTCTGGACATCGAAACATACATCTTTTTGGTTCGCGCCCGGATGGCATGCAATGCATCAACGTTACTACTCCCTAGATCTAAATTCCTATGACCTCGAAAGTAATAGGCTTGATCTGGATAAATTTCATGGTTATGCTCCTTTATGAAACTACAGATTATCCATCTACCATCTTGCCTTCTCTTTACATGCATGCAGGCCTTGCAATCAGTTTTTGTCCAAGATAGATTAATGCGACCTCGTTTTCTTTTCACAGGAACATTTGTTGTGCTGTCTATATTTGAAATTGGTTCCACAGTTTCATCTGTCTTGCGTTCTCGCTTGCTTCCATATCGAGTACAAGCAAACTTTGCATCAATAAATTTTCCAGATATCCTGGATCGACGGCTCGCCTTTATTATAGCAGCAAATCCCCCAGACTTAGCATACTCTTTATAGAATGAAAAAGCTTCCTCCTTTGATTCAAATTCCATTCCATCATGCGGCTCTAAACTTTTGAAAGAATTCAAGTTTATTCCCTCTCCAGCATGCCCTTCCTTTCTACTGTCGGATCCTCTTCCATTTACATTTGGTCCTGAGTTTTCCTTGTCATTTCTAGCAACATTAGGAGAATTGATGATGCTTGATCCATCTCTGTCATGGCATCCATCTCCACCATCGACCATATTAACAGTCCCATTGGGCTCATTCTCTTCCCTGTGGTATTCTCCTGAAGGCTGCTCAAGATCTATACCCATCAATCAAATTTTATTCTATATGCTTTTGGAAATCAAGCTATTCACATGTGTACCTGAGAAGCTAAAAAGAAAATGTGCAACTGTTAGAAGTAGATTAAATAATAACCTGAAGTAACGCCAGTTTTGCATCGAGAGAGAGAGAGAGACAGGGAGCAAAATAAGCATTAGATTGGTTAACCTGATCATAGTCCTTGAACTTCTGTATATCAACTTTTATCATATGATCAAATTATGCATCAGCATCCCCACACTAAGCCACATTCCTTCATCCAAAACAAAAATAAAACAATTAGAAAGAGGAGAATCCAATAGGAAGTGTCCAAAAAGCAAACTATATCATGAACATAATTTTCCTTAACCAGAAACATAGAGGTTCCATTTATTCTTCCATCAAAGTTATGCATTCTTATTTCCCCCAGTTTCCTATAATAACAGTCGTGAATTGAAAAAGTCTAGAAGCTTAAAAGCAAAAATCTGATCAACAGTTTGAATTTATGGAAAAGGTGTTAAAAAGGAGGCTCTGGTTACTGGCTAAACTGGTAAGCTAACAATATGAGCATAGGTTATGAAATATGATGAGCAGCTTCATATACTAAGTGAGTTATCATAGTGAACCTATAAGGCCCACCATGAATGAGAAAACTTAAACAAGTCAAACCTAAACAAGGGACATTGGTAAATTAGAACTGTCTGATGTTTCTTCTTCTACATCCAAAGCAATGTTTAACATGGCGAAATGAATACTTGACACATATTTCCAGACATCAATGCAGCAAATAAGCTCATGCAGACTGAATTATGAATCAAATTCCTCCTTTATGAGAACATCTATTGGGCTATAACCAAGGAAGCAGGTTAGATACATTACCATGTCACATGTGATGTAATGTCTGACACGGGAACTTTGAAGTTTGAGATGTCCATCTACATGGAAGATAACATATGTTTCAAAGGTACTGTTTAGCAGCTAGCTAAAGGGAGGGCTCAGGGGTTTGCATTGGAGACTTGAAATGGAATTTGGTCTTCAACAGAATCGGGAGAATACATACTGGGGAGGGCCCAGAGCTAGTTCCATTATGCAGCCCATCTTTGACCTCCGGAACTGCCTCCCCACACAAAAGGAGAGTTAATCTGTTTAAGAGACGGCTGAAAAAGTGCTCCATTCAGTAATTATCCAGATCTCTCTCCAAGATTAACACTTGATCATAACAAGATTATTTAGTTAAATGAACAAATTAGATCAATCCTAAATGCAAAAAGACTCAAAGAGAACTGGTTATATCTAGCTCTTTGATCACAGGTTACAAACTAATGAAAGAGTGATGTCAAGATGTTCCACGTTATGGACAGAACAGGGATTGAGTTGTACATCATAAGATATAATACTGCTTTCTACTTTCGTCATTGACAAAAGGGAATAAGTTGAGATAAACAGTCTTCTGGCGACCAGAACAGATTTATATGACATTGAATACCCTTAAATAACTTGAAAGCAATGAACTATATATCCTGTACATAAAGCACAGCGACGTACAAGAACAGACGGAGTGGTAGTCACGGCCAGAGCTTGAAGCGCTATATTAGCGAAAATGTCCTCATTGCCAAAAATCTTCAAGAGACTCTACTTTCTGAAATTAAACGTTATCAACTTCAATCACAAACTATTGGAGATATTCTATTTTTCAAGTAATTTGTAACTTATGCAATTCTTTAGTCCAACGAAAATCGAGTCCTCAGATTTGCCACAGAAGCCTTTATCTTCACCAGTCCCCCCGTCAATTCATAGTTCTATAAGTCCCCAACCTCCAAAAGATAGGCCTCGAAGATATGTATGTGACACCCAAACTAAAATCTTATCTGTGATGATCATCGAGATGGATGATGAGACCACAACTGAAGTCATCAAGAATATTATGAGCTTCATCATTATTAGCCTAGGGAGATGAGAATTACATCCACTGCTTACCATCTGTACCATAGAAGTAACAGGACAGCAACTAGAGAACAGATAATAGAAAAAGTCAAGTTTAGTGTAAAGTAGATATTGATCAATCTGAATTGAATGTTTCTCAATTGGCTATGTGATATGGATTCCTAACCGAACAAAACGGATTAAATCAAAAGGCAGGTGTAACTGGCGTGCAAAACCTGTACCTTATGCTTTAAAGCAATGGAAAGAACATTTTAGTCGCAATAGGAAGATCGCAAGTTGGTGAAGAAAAACAACCAGAAGAAAGAAAAGCAAAATATCCACTATACAGATTCTTATAACTCAATAGTAGAAGCGTAAGATATGAAGGGTACAAAAGTGCAAGATCAAAACTTAAATGGAAAATTGGAAGCAAACATACATACCCAGAAGAATGAAATGCCTAGCACCCACTTCACATATGCATTTTACAGTGGAAAGGTGCAATTTTAAACTAAGGTTCTTTAAACGACCAAGTAACTGTAATACCAACATGGAAATGCTATTCCTACTAGAGTACAGAACACCTAAAAGAAGAAATGCAAACACCCACTCCACAGCTACGTACAACGCTCATATTAATGTACAATACCAAGACTAGAAGTGAAAATTAGCAGACAACAATCAAAGAATGAGAACTCTCAAACTACATCAAGCAACATTTGACCGCACTTGGAGAATGAGAATTGAAAATAGCAGAGAACAAAGAACTAACTAAAGAACCAGCCTAAAATAAAAAACCAAATAGCTACAAAAATACTTCAATTTATTAGTATAATAACACACATAACAACTTAAAAACAGAGCTAACAAAGACGAAACAAAGAAGGGAGATTGCAAGAAGTACTTTCTTTCTGTATTTAAAGAAAAAAAGAGAGGCCATAATTAGGAATAGAAATTGAGAAAATTAGAGAGGGAATAAGAGAATTACAGGAGTAGAAGGAGGATAAAAGAGGAATTTTAGTGAGTGCCGGATCGTACTGAGCGGGAGATAGTGGAAGTTCGGGGAGAAGGCGAGTAAGCAAGTTTTTGCCTTTTCGATTTCAAGCTTAGGGCTTCAGAAACTAAACCCGTACTCGCATGACGAATCTGCGATACTCGCCAATACTCGCCCGCCGGCCTCCACGTGGCTTCTCTCAGTTCAAATCCGAACCATAACCCGCATTCAAGCCCCGCTTTTTCGGGTCGGACCAAAAAATTAGAAAGACGGGGACAGACAAAAATTGGTATACACGCAAACCAAGTTATCCTCAGTGGCCACTATAAGCAAAATTTATGTACAAACTTTCCGGATGCTAAAACATTATTTAGCCAAAATAAATTAAACAATAAACATTTCAGACATTTTACACTCTCCTTACAAATTTTGTCAATTAATTTTTTTAGACTCTAAAATTATAATTGTACCCTTATACAATGTTCAATTATTTTTGTCACATTATATTCACCAATTATTACATTTTCCTTAAAATATTCCGTCTATTTAAATTAATTTGTTAGAATCTAAAATTACAATTTTAACCTTGTACAATGTTAAGTTATTTTTATCTTATTAGATTTAAGACACGTTACACTCTACTTAAAATTTTCCATCTATTTTAATAGGAATTGATTTTTTAAAACTTTCAAATTACAATTTTGCCCTTGTACAATGTTTAAGTGTGATTCAAAGGGACTTTTGCACGCAAAGAGTTGTATATGATCATTCTCTTACACCATATGTTTAGGAAAAAAAATTTACCAAAGCATAGACAGGGTTTAGACAAAAACCTCATAAGCTGAGTTTAGTCTAACCATTAGCAAGAGTATCACAAACTGTCAAGAAAAGTTCACAGAAAAGTTGGAATTTAACTGAAAAGGGAACCTTGTAGGACTGAAGCAACTAAGCTTTGAGAATAAAACTTAGGCCCAAGGTTGAACCGGGCCAAGATTGGGCCTTTCTGTCACCATATAGACAATACATCCAACCCACCCTGAATTCGATAACTAGGTAATCACAAACTAGTCTCTGTTTTTTGTTTTGTACGAAAAGTTTATTGAAGAGGGGAAAGACAGTTGAAAATACAATATTTAAGCGTATACATATTCATGATCCGACAAGAAGAACCCGTGAAGAAAACATCCATGAAGTGAATCTACACTAGTTGGGTGATTTTGATTGACATGCATGAATCCTGCAAAGTAGAGCACAACATTGGAAAGACAAGACAAAGAAAAGGATATCCAAAAACCGGAAGACGGTGATGATTTTGCTTTAAACCTCGAGAATTTGTGCATCGTGCTTGATGACAGTGTGACACAATTCTCTCGATATTCGTAAATGAATTGCATGCGCTTATATATATATATTGTTGTTGTCTGCTAATAACAAATCCTTTTCCGCGACAGGTGTTTGATCTTCTTTTGCAGAAATAAGGAGTACTCGTTCATGAACCAGCTGTTGCATGCAAACCATCCCTCCTCCCCAACCCCTAATTCTCGCTCTCTGGGCCGGGGTCCCCTTTTTATCCCTTCTGGCATTTGGTTCGAAGTGATTCAATGGCATGCAGTGATCTAGGGCCCCTTACACAGATACAACGAATAAGAACTTAACAATACCTCTAGAAATCTGAGCGTACTTCTTTGTTTTTCCATTTTCTAAGGCAAAAAGAATAAGAGAGGATGATCAGAGAACACCCAGATCAAAGATAGTGTTTTCTTCATCAGAAGATGTCTTTTACGTGGTTATTGTTGTTTCCTATCTGGCTGGGGGGCACTCCATAAGCTAGAGCAGTAGAGTTTAAGATCAGGTCCACAAGTACCCCTTCAAGAGATCATGTTGAGACATCTAAGTCTCACCTTAACTCCATCAAAGATACATGGTAGGAAGCTAATATACATAGAATGTGGACCGGGACACGTCACAGCTTGATCATCAGAGGAGTTTCGGATGCAAACATTGACAACACATTTGAACTATAAAGTTTTGCAAGTATTCATGGGTTTTAAGGCTGATTGATGCCAGTTTAGCGGAAAGAACGATGCAGTCTTGATGGCTGTCATAAAATATATATATATGATCCATTATACATGATTTTCTATACATAACTAATCCTTTTGACAAAAAAATATTGGGCACTAGTCTTGATGCATATGGCCTTGTCCTGCGAGGATAGACTGCTCACATGCTTAAATCTCTCTCTCTCTCTCTACTAATATTGCAAATTAAAGTCGGACCTACCTGTCCCAACTTGATATGTGTATGTCCATAGGTTTTTCAGGTCTGCAGAATATGTTGGGATGGCACATGACTTTCGCAGTCAAAGTATTGACCCCATCTCACTTTCACATTCTGGCCCTGCAGGTTTTGAGTAGCACAAACAGAAAAGAAATCAGCATCTAAAACCATTAAAAATATAAAAAAAAGAAAGCAAAATAATCACATACAATTGCAACAGTCAAAGTCATTCTATCTCAATCAAAGACTGTCAATTCGAGGCACCTATTTTGAATGTAAGCAGAAAATGTATCAAAGGGTACCTTAAGTAACGAAAGAAATTTATGCACAATATACAATGGAGTGAGGCTCAACACATGACAGAAAGATAGTCTGAATCAAATTTTTTAAGTAACGAAAGAAATTTATGAATTATATGAGTGCAAAGATATGAATAATTTTTTATATTTATTATAAAAAAAATAATAATTTAATAAAAAAAATATTATACTGTAATTATTTTATTATATTAAAATTTTAAAATACCTAAAATTTTAGTAAATGCACTATTTGGTCACTTAGAACGATTCCACACCTCAGTTATTGAATGAGTCAAAGACTTTGAATCTCGGCCAAAATACCCAATTTTCAACCGAGGTTCTCTTTAGGAATAAGTGCCAATAAGTTTGACTACAACAGTAACCTAGAGTAGACGTTAATGTTTCTTTTTAAGAACGAGACATTCAAAATATTATTTATATAGTTGCTGCAGTAGTAGTAGTGATAGGATACAGTATTTTTTTCCTTTCCAAAAGTACTGTTAGAGCTAGAATGGCTCCCCATGTTACAGTGTCATCTCGCCAGAGACAAGATGGCATTTAGGCTAGAGTAGGTCGATTCTATGCAGCACTCCGAGGTTCAATGGTGGTCGGTGGGTTTGGGATGTGTACTCAAATCCTGGAATGAAACGCTCCTTAAAACTACAACAGTAGCCCGCTGCCTTGAAAACGCGTGGCGCCTACTGACTATGTACCAATACGAGAACGAAGGAAAACCATTTTCGATCGTTTCTTGTCTGCTCCCATTCTATCACTTCTATGCACATGCATGCTAGTATGCTACGAGATAGAGAGAGAGAGACAGAGAGAGAGAGATCAGGGAGTATATTTTTTTTATCAGACAAGAACCTCATTTGGAATAGCTGGCTAGATATACGAAACCTAAGCTATTAGAAGAATCTCAAGTTGCTATCTCCGTATTCAAAGAAATGTTTCCTTCAACTGTTTTTATGAACCTTCATTTTTGACCAGATAAAGTAGGACAAAAATCCAGGATACAAGCAAACTATCTTCAATGATCTGTTAACAGCATGAAACCATGCATGACGACCATACTCTTCCTAGGAAGATGTGTGCATCTTGGCCTTGGCCGAAGGCATAAAAGTAAAGCTGATCAGAACATTTTTGCATCCTTATTTCTTCCTTGGCAACAACCAAAATATTCTTAGTTTGATCATATTTGCAACTCCATGGTCAACCCTGCCCGCCAAGATAAATGCATATATATATATATATGGACCTAAAAAGGAGGAGCAAGTATTGATCAGTGAGGACTGGGGAGTGAATCATGATCTGCAAGTTCATAGGTACAGCAATATACATATGAGACTTGCAGAAGTTATATAATCCAGTTGGAATATTCTTTCGTCAAATAGTACAAATGGCAGCAACAAGTTGATAATGTAATTATTTTCTATAGGAACCTAAAAGTGTTGTTTGTCAGAGGGTTTACTGAAGCTGAATAGTCAAACCAATAAACGTAGATGACGACATATTTAAATCAACCAATCTGACAAAGTAAGCAGAAAAGGTGAGAAGAATGTGGCAATAAAACAAGAACTTGACCAATTTTTTTTGGGTATAAGGCTCCAAGGTAGATTTTTCAGGACACTGGATTTGATGCTTGATCACAAACGTTTAGTATGTCATGCATGTCAGTGTTCTGCCAGAAAGCATACTTTGACACAAGCTAAATGAGTGAAAAAAATTTACCTATAAAGAAAAAGGAAAGGGGCCATTGCAAAGTAAGACATTGGTTTGATTTGATGAAGCATGGATCAAATTACTGCCCCAATTTTTTTTGGGCAATAATATCTCCAACAAATGAAATTTTTCAGGATTGGATATTTGATCCAAAGAGTTGATCATGTATGCCAAGTTTCAATAGATAATATATATATATATATATGGACCAGCAAATTGATCAGTGAGGACTGGGGAGTGAATCATGATCTGCAAGTTCATAGGTACAGCAATATACATATGAGACTTGCAGAAGTTCAAATATAATACAGTTGGAATATTCTTTCGTCAAATAGTACAAGGGCAGCAACAAGTTGATAATGTAATTATTTTCTATAGGAACCTAAAAGTGTTGTTTGTCAGAGGGTTTACTGAAGCTGTAAGACAGCACCCTCAAACTACCAATACACAACCCTAAACTAACTTTGACACATTACACCTCCAACTACTAATATTAAACACTTTGTGACGATTTAAAAATTAAAATTGACAACAATATCTAAGGGCATTATCATTTTAGTTTGAAAATTTGATAAAGGGTGCAAAGTGTTAAAATTGGTAGTTAAAGGGTGCAATGTGTCAAAATTGGTAGTTTAGCAGAAAAGGTGAGAAGAATTGTGGCAATAAAACAAGGAACTTGACCAATTTTTTTTGGGTATAAGGCTCCAAGGTAGATTTTTCAGGACACTGAGATTCATGATGCTTGCCATCACAAACAGTTTAGTATGTCATGCATGTCAGTGTTCTGCCGAGAAAGCATACTTTGACACAAGCTATTAATCAGAGTGAAAAAAATTTACCTATAAAGAAAAAGGAAAGGGAAAAATATACTTTTCACCCACAAACTACTACCGGTAACATAATTGCACCCAAGTTACCACCTTTAAGACATTGCACCCTCAAACTACCAATATCATACACTTTATACCTTAAACTACCCACTTTTGACTACTAATATTAGCACCCTCCATTTGACTTATCCTAATGAATTGACAACAATATCTAAGGGCATTACAAATGTGTCCCAATTAATCTTGACAAAATATGTGCAACAAATTTTAGTTTAAAATCGTAAAATGAATATTGATAAAGGGTGTAAAGAGGGTGGTAGTTAGAGGGTGTAATTTGTGCAAAAGTATAAAAAAATTAGGGTGAAAAGTATAAAATATATGGGCGTATAGAGTAATAAACAAAAGAAAAGAGACCCTACGTATAGCAGTAAGCACTGTATAGGACATTGCGAAAAGAATAAAACTGAAGGATTCCACTAGTCTGCAAGTTAATGTCACTTGCATATACACAAACTGAGTCACGGTCTCCCCGAGACAGATCCAAGGCCGGCCCGCTAGCTAATTGCTTCAACCATGTGCCAAACGACCATACTCTCTCCCATGTGCCATTCTTCGACCACAGTACTCTCTTTTTCTTCTCTATTACAGAGTTCTGGCCACCACGTGATCCCTCAGTAGATCCACCTTCTGAGTATAATCTCCTACACAGTACCCCATGACCTATTGACTTCTGCCATTGCTGTCTTCTTCAAACAATCCACAGATCGTTTTCCAGACATATGGATCCTCATCGTCACCTCCACAAGAAACTAACAATTACATGGACCCTTATGTGTCATGAAGCAACAAATCTAACAATTACAATGTTTCTGCATTACGAGAAACTAGCTAGTTCCCCAGCTCATTGTATGCGATCATAGTAGTGTACAAACCATTAATTATGGATCAGTTAAAACATGTCCGCATGTAACAATTAGATCGAGTGAGATCAAACCATTACAATGCAAAGAAGCTGTGAACATGGACAGCAGCAAGAATCTCGTACCAAACATTTTTGCCAGTGTGAATCATTCCCACTTCCATCCTAACAAGCGTGCTAGGAATGCACCTTCACTACGAAACCCAAATCCAATTTATATATATCTTTGCTTACCGGGGCTTGCCAGAAGCTGGCTTTAGTACGTCCTTTTGCAATTATTTTGCCTGTGTACGTCAAATCTGTCTAAATTGCAGAACATAATGCCCAGTAACAGCAGCGAAAGAAATCAATGAATACATATTGAAAGTTGGGGTACTGTTGTAAGTAAAGCAATTGAGGCTGTCAGTTCGATGTCACCTGTATCAAATAATTTTGACTACTCTGACAATACGATAGTACAATATTCTTGCAAGCACAGTACTCGCCTACTCGGATTCCATCGCCTTGAACCATGGACTATTCCTATACATCATGTAATGCCACGATTTTTACTCTCAAGTGTCAGTCGTAATTCCGTATGCGATCATAGTTTTATACGCCATTACATTAATTCTGGATCAGTTAAAACATGTCCGCATGTAAAAATTAAATCGAGTGAGATCAAACCATTGCAATGCTAAGAAGCTGTGAACATGGACAGCAGAGAGAATCTCGTTCCAAACATTCTTGCCAGTGTGAATCATTCCTACTTCCAACATAACAAGCATGCTAGGAATGCACCTTCACTAGGAAAGCCAAATCCAAGTTCTATATATCTTTGCTTACCGGGGCTTGCCAGAAGCTGGCTTTAGGACGTCCTTTTGCAATTATTTTGCCTGTGTACGTCAAATCTGTCTAAATTACAGAACATAATGCCCAGTAACAGCAGCGAAAGAAACCAATGAATACGTATTGAAAGTTGGAGCACTGATGTAAGTAAAGCAATTAAGGCTGTCAGTTCAATGTCACCTGTATCAAATAATTTTGACTACTCTGACAATATGATAGTACAATATTCTTGCAAGCACAGTACTCGCCTACTCGGATTCCATCGCCTCGAACCATTTTCTTCTTGGACTATTCCTATACATCATGTAATGCCACGATTTTTACTCTCAAAGTCGTAATTCCGTTTCCTTAGCATAATTTTAGAAAACGTGTGGTATAAAATGGGGAACAAGTGGATTCTGCATTACTATAATTGGGTTTTTGTTCGATAACTAGGTGAAGTAAGTACGAAAAACACTTTTTCCTTTTTCGTCGAGTGCCATTGAAAGTTATATCAATCAAAAAAGGTTAAATTTTATTTGTAACGGTAATAATTCAATGATTAAAAGAATAAATTTTTACAACTATACGAAAGTGAGTGTGAATTCAAATCCTATCATTTATTCATGATATGAGATTGGTTTGAGTATTTAGAGTTTTTCATTACATTTCTAGTCGAATCATTACTTAATTTTTTCATAATGAACTAAAGTCTATCTAAATTTGGCGTAAATCACCCAGGTGTTACGGATTTCTCTCCTAAGACATTAATTAAGGTTAAAATTTATAATAAAACTAGGGATTTTGTTTACATTTTTCTTGGACAACTCTTTTAGAAGTAATGTTTAGATGACAACGATTCCCTGCCGCTTTCTTGAAAGTGGCGCCTGCATTCAGGTTAGAAATGATATCTCCTTGAAGGTGAGAACTGCATATGGCTTTTTATATATATACTTTTTAGGTTTTCTCTCTGTTTTTTGTGGCTATTTTATTTATCGAGCATAAAAAAAAAAAAGAAAAACTGAAGAGAAAAAGAAGAGAGATGCTTATCATGACAGCTACAATCTCTATGTTTCACTAAAGGCTGTAGATTTGTGGGTTCCAAGAGGAGAAGGTTTTGCTGTAACATCTGCCATATATATATATATATATATATATATAGAAACCGGAGATCATCTCCTCAAAGTCAAATCAGGGAAGGTGGATCTCTGAGGATGTCTTTATCAGAAAATATATTCTTAGAACTGAAGGTCTCATGAGTAATTTCGTTTTGCCAATTATCAGTGAGCAAAAGCTGTCTGTAGAAAATAATTACTCTTATATAAAATCAAAGTAGGATGACTCTGCAACGCATGTGGGAAGATGACTCTGGTTTCTGATGAGTGTACTTGTTTGTGGTCTGATGTGTGAAAAGCTTTGATAGTCCAAGTATATTTCAATCACATGGAGTCCCATCATTTAAAGCTGTGTTTTTAGTCTCTTGATCACGTGGATGATGCTACGGCCGTTTCACATGATTTGGATTTGCTCGAGACTTTTTCTCGTTTTCTCTCTTCTTTATTTTGCTGGTAAACAAAAAAGACAAAAAGATTCACCGTTAAGAAACTTGACCCGTGAACCTTTCTTCGCAAAGATAATATATATTTGTTTATATAATTTTTTTTTTATATTGTTTATATATTATGTCTTCAAATTAATATATATTTATGTTCTTACATTATGGACGTTGTTGATTTAAATTAAAAGCAATTAATATTATATACAATATTCGCATAAATTAGTGAATAAAAGTTTTAAAAAGATTACACCGGCCTTTCCTCTATATATACTCCAAGAAACTCAAAGACTTCCACAGCCCTACTGCTCCCACTCACTCAGTTTCAGAAATTTACACCAACAAATATATACAGAGAGAGAGAGAGAGCTATGGCACAAACACTGTGGCTTTTCTGGTGGCCGAAGAACACTGCGACCACCACAAAAAATGGTGGTGATCAAGCTCGTGGCGCTACAGCCTCCTCCACCACCTCCGCCGCTTCAACCACTTGCCTAGCACGCGAAACCTCGTGTTGTTGTCTGAGTAAACTAGTGAGGAAACTAAAGAGATGTAGCCGAAGCCTACACGCTCCGTGTCGACAGAGTTCGTTTCAATGCCGGTATGATCCTTTGAGCTATGCTCTCAACTTTGATACCACTGGAAGTGGGAGCTTGTTGGACGAAGATTACCAGAAGTTTTGCTCCTTCTCTTCGCGGTTTGTAGCCACCTCAAGAGCCTCTTGCCCGAGACTAGTGGCCAGCACTTAATACTGATCAGTAGCTAGAAAGTAGAAAGTGACTCCAAATTAAGCAACCTCGTTTCGTTTTTCACCTGTTGTTTCTTTTTTTGTTTTATTCCCCACCACCCAACTTTAATTTTTCTTCTCTTTAAGCTTGACTAAGGGGTTAACAGATACGCGTGCATAAAGGATCACATTCGAAAGTCTTCTTGTTCTTCTTCCTTCTAATTTCTGGTTTTACGTGTTTCAAATGATCAGTTCACTGTCACAGAGATCCGTGCATGGAAGGTGCTTACAGAGATTTAACGTTCATCTGAAACAAGTATATAGTTTGTCCAAAACAGAGTAAGTTAAATAGTTTAACTTCAAGAAATTCAAACAGCTTTCGCAGACTGAGAGAGAGAGAGAGAGAGAGTGCTGAAGTGGGGAATTGTTTGGCAGCCATGTGCAAGTGATCAGAGCTACCGTCTCCAAGAAAATGATAGAAAATTGCTTATATATATAAATGAATACGACTCTGGGAGACAAATTCCGTGATTAATGCCAAGCCAATATAACTTTAAATATTTATGTACTTCTATGCAGCTTTTCTTCCGGAAAATGAATAAGTACTACTTCTATGGGAGGAGGGATAGCAAAAGGCAAAAACAAAAAAATCGAGAGTGCCATTCCCAAGGGGCATATGAGAGAGAACTTGTGTGGAGCATGCAGGTTATTTCGTGAGAAGGTCGACGAAATCATTGGGTGTAGAAAGCCAGAAAGTAACCAAGCACTCTCACCGGCTCACAGTGCCTCGTTCTAAAAACAGCGTGACGGAGCCCATGTGAAGCATGTTACTAACAAATATTGTATACACTTCAATTGTATCATCAACATCACATCAAACATTAAACAACTTTTTTATGTATTTTTTTCTATATCTAATCGTACGAAGGATAGTGGTGGAGAAGAAATATACATAAGAATATATATAATTAGTCCTGTACGTAGGAGCTTTGTATATAAAAATGTTCAAAAAAAATTGTAAAGATTTGGCATATATATGATCGTCACACCGCATGTTATCTATCGTGATGGAATCTTAACTCATTTTAAATGATAATTAACATCAACTGGACTTCCCAACGAACTTTTATTTTGCAGTGTTTACCAAATCCTAACCTGTTTTCTACTCAAAGACCTGACACTAAACTATACATCTGGTCAACCTATTAGTAATTAAGATCCTAACGATAATATACCTAAAACAAACATAAAATATAATGACATTTATTTGGGCAGCTCATCAATCTCTTTAGAGCCTCTACATGAGGAGCATAAGAGAAGAGTTATCCCTTGCGCCACAACCACCTGATTCTTACTTAATTTGATAAATGATTCTGTACAAAGACAAATTGTGTAAAGTCATGCAAAGTGACGGCTATGATTTAAAAATACAAATCCAACATTTTAAAATTGAACACGTCATTAATAAGGTGCGGAGACAAAATGACGTGACCTAATGTCGCCAAACATGGTCTGCTCACTTCTCGCGGAGGTGAGGAGTTGCTGTACTCGGAACCAATATCTATTATCACAATCACCTCACGGAAACTATTGCTAGCATCTCCTCCTTAAAACCAAATTTCACTCCGTAGCAAGATGAAGGAAAATCTCCGATGAAAGAGTCAATCTAACCCTGCAAAACCCACCTACCACCACAACCTCCCCCAACACTACAACCACCCGGCCCCGTAGGGGGCTTATCGCCAGCATATTCTTCTCACTTTTCCGACCTCCATAAGGGTAAAAGGAGGATTGGATCGGAAAGCTATCCCAATCCACGTGATCTGTGTGACTTTTTAACTACTATATTAGAGTAGTGTGAGTGGACTAATTAAGTGGCATCATGTATATTGTCCCTTATCTGTGATAAACGCGATTCAGATTCAAGAAAATTTCACCTGATCAAAAGGAAAGACTTACCTGAAAAACACAATGGAATCTTGTTTCCATCCTTACTTGCCTTCCGAAACTCATCTGTGAAGCAATGTTTGTTTGCCTTCTACAATGGAACCAACTGATTTTTCAACTCTAATAGACCTCAGACCTCTACAAATGGACCAGTCGCTCTGATGTCCTGACAAAAGTACACTCACGAAAGGGACAGACACCAGAGTTACATAATTGCTTCTCTAAAACCCAGATGTTGATAGCACTTAACTGCAACTGCATTCAGCACCAGGAGGCAGCATTTCAATCCCTTGCGTAACTTGAGTAACTTTCTAGGCCTCGCACCAGGTCTTGGTTTGAATGGAGCCGCGGATAGAAGACCATAATGCAGACTATAGTCAGGTCAGTCGGACATTAGAAGGAGAACCGACTTTCATGAATTGGAGCAAGCCAATGAATTAAACAATACCAAGCAACCAACACTATATTTCATTTTCTCTTGCAGAAACTTTACATGAAATGCCCTAATAAACCTATATGTGCTAGTTCATACTCACTTTATCATGCCTACAAAAATTCGAGCACATTGGTGAAGAGCCTGAAACTTTAGTAGCATGAAAGAATAGCTATGTTCAATTTTCAAGTCTCACATCGTAGCTATGATTCATGGTCAACCAGAGGATGATCTGAGACAGTGCCCTCAGATGATACATCGTCTATATCAGGCCGTTCAGTACGGGAGGGATCCGACTGAGTTTTGCTAGAATCTCCACTTTCAGGATGGTCTACTTTCTCCCCTGTAATTGAACCCCATCCATTAAAAGGGGAGCTCTGTTCAGCCTTCTTTTTCACAAATGCATCTTGTGAGTCTGGAAATCCAACTAGGTCAACAGATTTTGACACCACAAGCCTGCTTTCAACCAAGGTTGAACTCGCCGCACCAGAACTCGTCGATATATGGGGACTTGGGGCGACACAGGATGCCACCAGCTGAAGTACTTCGGGAGAGGGGGACAATCCCATGCTTTTTGTCTTCTGCTCATGTAAATTTGCCAAGGAGGAGGCAGGATTCATGATATTTAAATTTAGAGGAGGCAAGTTAAGGTCGGATTCGGTCTGTGGAAGCCCTGCATTTTCCATGGTTGATTGCGGATGTGATGAAAATGCTGGAACCAATGGAATTGAGCTTGAAGCAGCATTGTCCCCACACAGGTTTCTTTGAAACTCCTGATTGCTCCCAGCAAAGATCGGTGGGACCCGCCTTGACGAATGTGACCTCCGTTTCTTTTTCCTTTTTAGAATCCGTCTTGGATCCTTTGGCGCAGAAGGAAGCGGACCAGGCATCACAAATGGAGGGATAGTTGGCTTGTCTTTTCCATATAGCAATCTAACTGAATGCGCTATTGCCGATACAGTTGGTGGCAGGTCGGGATCTGTGGGTTTTGCAGGAACACTCACAGCTTCTCGCAGCCAATGGGGCAGCTTGTCCTTTGAAGAACTACTTCCAGCTGTTTCTTCTCCATTCAAGAGTGAAAGAGACACCCTTTTGTTAGAATCACGTAACAATGCTGAACTCATGGATTCAACACCTAAATCGTGAAGGGAATCACGCAAAATGTTTAGTGATCTATCAAGAAGACTAGGCAACTTCCCAGACTTACTGGCAATCTGTTCGTCCTCCTTTCTATGTACGTCAAAGCCACTGGAGCAATTCAAACCTAAAGAGCCTGAGCAACTGGTTCCAAACGAATTGAGCAAAAATGGCTTATCAATGGGTACATTTGGAGTTGTTGCCGGCCGTTCACAAGGTCCAGCAGAAGACTCCCCAGGAAGATTTGCCCGATACTTGTCAGGATTCCAAGTAGGCATAGGTAAAAATTGGTCATTTTGCAAACCAAGTCGATCAGATGCCTCAAAATGTGGCTGACTGGGGACAAGATCACCAAAACCCAATTTCATGTCTGTCAGGTGGGAATGGAACTTTTGGGGTGTAGCAAGTCTACCGCCTTGCAAGGCCCGGGTCATCATTCCATCAGAAATGCCTGGAAACAGAGAAGATTTGTTAGACTTCGATGGCTTTGTTGATTTTGGAACCAGAAAAGGTGACCCATCAAAGAATTTGAGTTGTTCCTCCTCCCACTTCACTGCCAAATCTTCTGAAGTTCTATACTTCGAAAATTTTAATCTGGGGTCTCTAAGCATTGCCTCCCAATTTCCCCGCCCATGTCTTCGAAAACCTATCCATAGGAAATCGAGTTCATCTTCAGACCAGCTTTCTATTTTTGATTTCTTTCTAAACATGTTGCATGATCCAGACCCGGTCCTCATCATTATGTTTTCAAGCACCTTCCTATGGTTCTCGGGAAATGAGGAAAATGAGGTCGGCATTGGTCCCAGATCTAACGTCGGTGGCACATCCCTCTCCTGCTGATTATGTCTCACTGCATCCTGTGCTGGGAATTTTAAGTTGGGCAGCAATGGCATTGTTGGGAGGTCCTGCATAAAGCCGTTAAGAGCTTCAGGTCTGCTACCTAATGACAAGCTAGGTAAGTAGTCAAGATGTGGAGTTGGCATGGTCTTCGCCGAAAGTGGGAATCTAGGCAGCATTTTTTCATCAAAAGGGAAGTTCGGCAATGTCATCTTTTCTTGAAAATCAGAGAAGCTAGAACCAGAACTTTCTAGACGTTCAGAACCTTTTCCTTGGACAGATGGAGGGTACTGCAAACAGAAAAGAATAGCAGTTAAAAATGCATTTACAAAGAAGGTAACTACACAACATTAACAAACTTTATTTTTGTGGCTGGTGGGAGGGAGGAAGAGAGCACTGACATATGGGGGACAGTTATCCAAGAGGCTGTTCTTAAGATGATGTTGCAAAGCTTCTGCAGATGCATCTAGTTGTTTCAGTTTCTCTGAGGTGGAGTCCTGTTGTTTTATATCTGTTTCAATTGAAGTCCTGGAGCAAGGAGCTAGACTGAATGGAAACTCTGGTCCAGTTACTGCCTTACTTTGTCTGGCATTGGATCTCGACAAGCTCCGATATGATGACTCTGCTTGATTAGCATTGGGAGCACAGAGTCCGAGAACAGGTAAAAAGTTACTCGTGGGCACTGAGTTTGTGTAGCTCTTGCTGTGAAAATTGTGACTCGGAAGGAAAATGTCAGGATAGGGGTGACCAAGTGGATTCACAGGAAGTTCCAGATGACTGCTCATTTTGTACTTTGTTATTCTTCCCAGCCTTAAAGGCGAGTCAATCGTTCTCTTTGGAGCATCTACTGGCTGAACAAATTGGTCGTCCTCTAAGTCAATTACTGGAATTTTCTCTCTCTGTTGATTTAATTCAGTCACGTCGCCTTCTTTTGGACTGACGGAAGGAAATTGAGGGACTGAATCAGGTTCGGTCACTCTCTCGCCAGGACGAGATTCTTCGACTGCATTCCTCTGAGCAAGCCGTTCTTTTTGTCTAGCACGGAGTTTAGCACTGCTCAATGAAAATAAGAAAGTGAATTGAAGAATTCCAGGTGCCAAAACATTACGAACCCATAAGTACAATTCACCCATCTAGCGAAGAACAAAAAAAATGTATTATTTAATAATATGAAAGTTACAATGCACATCGCAATCTTGAAAACAATTACTTCAAAAGGTTGCCAAATTGTTTTGAGGATCCTGCCGCGAGGAAGAGGTTTCCCCTATTAGAAGTATTAAATTAAAGGAATAAATTCACCTCGTTTCACCAATTTATGCCTTAAGGAAAAGTAGGGATTCAACATGGTATCACAACAACGATTTTGAGTTTAAATATTCCACAGATTGAGGCTAATTATTAAGGAGCCAGGAGAGGGAGTGTTGCAATATTGATCCAATTATAATACTCCTCTCTTTCCCTTACCTTAAGCTTTTAGGACAAGGGAGCGTTAGAAATATAGTCCTTTACTTTATGTGAGTTACTGTTAGCAGTAAATTATTCAAGTTTAAGAATTCTGTTATTCTGGCTTCTTAACTAACTCCAATAACAGAACAAAAGAATTTGAACTTACAACTTTGCTTTTAGAGCACGTCCTGCCGGTGTATATTCTCGCTCAGGCTCCGGTTCTGGCTCTCTTTCCTCGTCACCACCACTCTGCTTTAACAAACCAACAATTAGAGTACTGTACATAAGCAGGAAAAAGAAGCAACTGTGGGGCAAATACGAGCATATATACTTAGAAGCTCTCACAAAAGCATTGAGAGAACACCTAAGAACGGGCCTGGATGCTTCAGATTTTTAATCTGAGACAGATGTTTTTTTTTTTTCTTTTGACAAGTTTAATCTGAGACAGATGTTACTTTGCACCAATCATCACCGTGATCTGATTCCATTGAAAGAAAAATAACACAAAAGATGATCTGATACAAAAGGAGGCCAGAAGAGAAGATGCAGTGCAGGCCCTCAGGAAAGATCATTGCCACTCATTCATCAGCAAATAGGACTCTAAATAGAGTTACAAACAAGCAGCAGATCATAACTCTCAGCACAGAGCAATGAAACAACAAACAATCAACACCTCAAAACATTACATTTACAAGTAACACCAATCCACAAGGATCACTCGAGTTACAATTTTTTTTTATGAGATTATATGGTAAATTTAAGTAAAGAGGCTTCAGTATTCCCTAAAAGTGATAAGCTCTCTAATTTGAAGCAGTAGCAGATTGTACATTGGAGATAAGCTAAATATGCTGGCAGGAATCTACTCATTGCGGCAGTAGTGAAACTGCTCAGCAGTGATGAATTTATCTTCGTGAATATGAATAAAAGCACCATTTGTGGTTCAATTAGTTGGGGTTTATTATCAGAATTTCATGGCTAGTTCTCAAGTTTCTCTTAAATCCCAGAACCTGCGACACTTTCATTTACTAGGAGTGGTTCTAAGGAACCTATCACTGTCATGCCAGTAACTATTTGCTCTCATTATGATGTTCTATTCTCTTGGTGTTTTCCAGCAAGTGAAACCAGATCCAAACGTAAATTACAGCCCGACGCCTGCAGCTTCTTCAATCGTGTGGAACGAAGCTACAGAGTTGACCCGCCGATGCTCGGACCGTCATAGACAACACCGGCCAAGCTTCAGACCACCGGCGACCACCACAGATGACACCCGCGAAGCTGTTAGACAACCGGCAACCACCACATACAACGCTGGCTAAACGGCGACACCCACAAAACTCGCCGGAACGACTACATGACACCGGAATCACCACGGAAAACACCACGACTCCCTCTGGACACGAGAATCACCAAGAGACAACTTCACCCACAGAACCAACATCGACACATCAGATAAACACCCAACTCAACAACTTCAACGACCAACTTCGACAGCAGCCGTTCTCGGATCTGCTAACCATCCTACAGACACCAACAACGACAGCAACCACATTCCAGGGTCATGGTAAATGTGGTACCTCTCACTTCCGAAGAAAAAGGACTCAGACTACAGAGAGAAAGAAGACCGAGGATGAAGAAGAAAATAAAGAAACAGAAGGAAAGAAAGGAAAAGAGGTTTCGGCGGCAGAAAGGGAGAGAGAAAAAAAACGTGGAAATCCTAATGCTCTGATACAATGTTATAGAAACTAAGATTTCACAAGAAAGAAAAGATAAAGTCATATTCGTTTCTCCCTCACACATTCAATATATATAGGGCAATACACGGTAAAGTAAATAAGGAAAATAGCAATCACAATAAACCCCCCAGAAACCTTTCCATAACTATGCAAACCCTAATTGTCTTAACAATGCCAAAACAATTTCACCTCATATATCTTTATGTATTTGTGCCAACTGGGAAAAATTCTTTAAGTTTGTGCCGGGACATACGATGTTTGAAAAGTGGCAACATCAAACATTGAAAAATCCCATGATTTTTAACTAGGACGTGTTCTACACCTGGAGAGCCTTTTTACCTACATATGAGGCCAACTCCACGCCGGATGATGCCAAAAGGCCAGAAAGCAGCCCAGACATCCTTTCAGAATCTATAAAGCTGTGCACATTTTAACAAAAGCATGTTCTTGGAGAAGAACTCGACCACATCCTACTTCAGAAATGAGTCTATCATCATGTTAAAACAAACACTTTCATTAAACTAAAAATAGACGTGTACCAAGGTATTGCGAATGGCAACTCCTGAAATTCTAGAAATGAGGACACTGTGTCAGCTGAAAGTTTTTATATTAAAGACATATACCACAGTCAGGACAAGGGTTGACCCTCGTGTCATGTGCAATAAGTGTTTGGCATGCCAAAATCCTAGTGGGATAAATGTCCTAAAAATTCATAGAATAAAGGCAACGAAAAATCGAGAGTAAATGTCATGTGGATCTAACTTCAGGGAAATTTGTCACAACAGTTTGGAATGGTGCCAGCATGCAATTGAGTTTTAGTTCACCAGGCTCATCAGAATGAATGTTACTCTTGTGGACTAAAGTCACACGTGTAATTGAGTTTACATCAGTTGAACATTCTCTACTACACAATTCTTTATGCAAGAGAGTTGTAGTCAACAGTGTTAACTTTGACTGGAGTATCACTAGATGATGTCAAAGAAGGTTGTCAATGTGTTGCAATTCAACTGGACAGTTTGGGTGACCTTTCAACCGTACAATGCTTTGCAGGGGATGATGTCCCCTCAGTTTTTTTTTTTTTTTTTGAGGGGGGAGTGGGGGGAATAATCAGACTGCTGATGCAATTTGAGATTTGTACAAGTGAGCTGAAATAACTAATCCTGAAATCTGTATATGATTATGCAGTTTCCTGGGCAGCATCCCTACACCTTTTTCTACTTTCTTTCTCTTTCAATTACTAGATAGAAATTTCCTTGATCATACACCCTATGCTCTGACGTTTCTCTCCATTCTGACATAATCTATCACCACGTAACCAGGAGCAAAAAAGAAAAAAAAGGAAGGATACACCCCAATGAGCGTCAAGTCAAAGAAGTGAAGGTGAAACATCTGACCTAATTTTTTTTTGGGTGCATTCCAGCCCTGGAATCAAACATAGGAAAAGGCATCACTTGAGAGATATGGCTGTAATGCATGTCATACAGCCCATTAAGGGTCAAGGTCATCTAGCTGTAGCTTCATTCAGAAAATGGTTCAGTCATCTTTGCAAATTCTGATACTGTTCATATAATAATCGAATAGCATTGTAGTAGTTATGGGCCACTGTGATTTTTAAACTAACTAGGACTAACAGATGCAAAAACAAAATATACTTAGGTCTGCATAAATAACTTACCCAAAAAAAAGTCTATAGAATTGACAGCATCCACATCAAACATAGAGAAGAAAAGGTGAAGAAAAGATCCAGCTAAAATTATCAGTCTCATAATCCAACAGTTAAAAATTGATGCAAATAAGATCATGTCTTATGGTATTTATTGACATGAATCCTTAACAGAAGGAATTATGAGTAGTAATTGCCAACATATCATAGTGCAAGCCTCCAACTAATCCACTTCTTCCATTTTGGAAACCATTCTTATGAGACCAAAGTATCAGCAAAGAGAGGAGGACAAAGAAAAGACAAAATACAAATGACAAAAAAAACCTTAATGAAATGGCCCCACAGTGAGAAGGGGGGAAAGGGAGAGAGCAACATGGAGGACAAAAGAAAAATTGAAGTCTGTCTTTTTGTGATTAACAGAGACAAAAACTAGAGGTTGCCAATATTATTTGGACAACAACAAACTAAAAAATGAAAAGGAACCTAGGTCCCTGTCATTTACAGTTTCCAAAGTTCAGACATATAAATGTCATTCATTGTGGTGATCTTAAATAAGAAAATGGTGGCATCAATGCATGACACTTTCATTGCCATAAGTTACAAAAGGCAAGTAGAAATAGGAACAAAATGTGCAAGGAAATTCATTTTCCTCAAATAATCGTAAGGTTAAACTATAATTTTCCCAAGGCTCAGGGGCAGTTGCAACACAGATGAGCACGATGGGTAAATGAAAAAAGGTAGAGCAGGAGCAAAGCTAGTATTAGCTTAACCAATCAACAACGAGGTAAGAATCACTGGTCGCAGTGATTTATTGTTTCAAAATAAATAAATAATAAGATACGTATTCTCACAAGAAACAACATTTCGAATTGTGATTATGTATTTGTTACTGATATCATTGACACTATTCAAGACATTGAAGAGACTTGAAAAAGGCCTCATTGAAGTAAGCAAATTAAAAAAGACTACCTCACTCAATGTTTCACTTGGGTGTGGAGCATATGCCTCCCTATAAGAAACAGCTTTTCGCAGGCGCTTGCCTCGACCAAGAGCGGCTTCCTCCTCCACTTGATACTTCTCCCATCTACACAGCACATTTAAATAAGGAAATTCAAGTCACCAGTTTCATAACTTTTCTAGTCCCCATTTGCATATCCAATATTTTCAAGACAGCACATACAAATAAGGAAATTCAAGACACCATTTTCATAACTTTTAATCCCTATTGCAGAACCCATGTTTTCCATCAATAGAGGCACATCATAGATGAATTAGTAATTAATTGCACTCTCTTGATAGTGGGCACTTTTTCCTGCTACATACAGTATCCAGCTTTGGAATATCCTTTGCTTCAACTTATATTTCCTATTTCTTATTTTTAAAGGCCACGGAAAGATGAATCTATTTATTGTTAGGATGGCCAGCTTTTCCATTTTCTGCTTGAAAGTGAACATGAATGTTCCACTGTTATGTCCAGCTCCAGGATCAAATGTAACCTAGATCACATCAATTGGATCAGGTATACTTTTAGGACCTCAAAATTAGGCTACAAGTAAACCAAGACCTTACTCGGGCTCAACCCAGCTACCAACTCAGTTAAAGCTTGTTTAGTTAATGTGAGCCAAGCTCAAGCCAAAAATTCAAACTGATTCGTTCACAACAAAGCTCAAACAGCTTCCTTTTCAGCCAAAAAGGTATAAGGACGACAAGGATGTTAAAATTTTGGGCTGGTGGAAGAGAGGCGAATAATGGCATGCAGATAGGCAAGATTTGCAATGACCGGTAATATTCATATCAATCAAAAACAACCTTGGCATAATGCAAAACGAGGCTACTGCCTAAAAACTTCTAATGGACTCATTCAGTGCTCTATGCCAAAGTACTGTTGTGGAAAAGTGCAGAATCTTTTGAACAAGATCACATAATTAAGGCCAGCTAACCAAAAGTGAGCTTCTCATTTCACATACTCAGCCAAGCTTCGAAGAAAAATCCATAAGCTCGAAGCTTGAGTGGAACTTGAACAATGGTCAAATTGAACAAGTCAAACCTCCAAAGATCCCAGATTTGATAAAGACTTACCTCTACATTGAGGAAGAAACAGGGATGGCTTAGCAGGTTCTGACCTACTTGAACCCTAATAAGACAGGTTTGGGAATGTTTAAATGGGTTTGACATTCATTCGGGCTTAAATTCCAAAAACCAATAGAATTTGTGTCAGGTTTGGGTTTTCAGTCTTTAGTCTTGAACCCAGCGTGACTATATAATTCATTACTAAATCCAAAAACAAAAAATCATGAAGTCCTAGGTTTTCAATGGCCCTCACCAAGCAATTCCCCCCCCCCCCCCCCTTTCTTTCTCATCTTACCCCACATTATTAGCCTAGAAAAAAAAATACCCCATTATTACACTACTCCTGTGATATGAGAAATTTTGATATTATTTTGCATTTTCTATATCTTTAGGTAGTTTGAATATTATGACTTCTCATTGAATTTTGATATTTAAAATGTTTAAGTGGGTAGGGACAGGTTTGGGCTTGAACTGTATATCTTAAAAGGGGTCCGAGTTTGGGAAAACATTTAACATCCCAAACCTAACCCGTTGCCTATTTGTAGCAACATATCTCCAGAAGAACGAATAAAATGCCATAATTGATCTGCCAATGCTGTCACAGCAAGACAACTATGAATGTACATAGGCGGTATGGGTCTGGGCTATAAGCTTACTAAACTAAGCGTTGATGTCTGGCTTGAGTAACTCTCACATGTACTTAATTATAGGATATACAGAGAGGAATTAGAGCACTTTCTTTGAAATAGACATCTTCAGGGCAGGTTACAATTAGCAATATTGATGGTCTCAAAATGCTTCAGTGCCAAATTCAACTACACATTCCAATAGTACAAGATTTTAAATAAAAAGTTCTGTCAAGTTTAGTTTAAAAGCACCTATATCCGAGCAAACCTGGTACTCTTTAGGATACAACTTAATTAGCAAATAAATTTCTTGAAGCAAAAGGAAGCAATTTATTGCAAAATACTAGTATCACCGAAGCAGTCACGTGGTGATGCGTAAAAACTCTAGGAACTAGAAAATACTCCATACCTCACTCGTAGAAGTCTATCCCATTCATTTTCTTCTGCAGTTACCACATTATCCTCTTTCCTTTCAGAATTTTGTGTACATATATCATCAGCACCAACAGGAGGAGATTCAGCTCCCCCTTGTTCTTCTGTTGGTTCATCATTCCATTCAAGTGCCTGGTCAAAAGAAAAGAAAAAATAGCAATTGAAATTTACAATAAAAGCCACATTAGACTCGTACACAATGAGAAGCAAAATAAGTCCCATCAGTGGGTGGTTCAAGGAGGAGGGGTGAAGAGAGAGAGAGTGAGCAAGAGAATAAGCAACAAAAAACGTTTCGACAATGTCTTCAGACAACAAAACCTGGGTCTTGTGTGAATGCAACAGTAACAAATTATCATTCCAAGTATCGACACCAGAAAAAAGAATTGCAATTATGTTTGAATGTCTCAGTAACTGTCTACCTTCACTGAGCCAAGCATATCACTCTCGGAATCCCCTTCAGCATTGTCAGTTGATCCAGACTGAAGGTTTGAACGGTCAAGCAATTTAAGAATAGCATTTTCATCCCACAGAATCCTGCTGCTGCTATCTGTACATTTGTCCTTGTACACATCCCCTAGACTACCAGCTCTCTTCCTCTGCTTATTATCTGTGTCTGTTACTGCCTCATCTCTGTTACTATTACATTCCCCTGAATCTTTCCCATTTGTACAAGGAGAATCATTGAAAAGTTCTTCTGTTCCCCATTTCAGAATATCCTCCACTTCTTTCTGCGATCCAGACTTATTCACAAAAAGCTGATCAAGCATCAGTTTCTTCTTTGCAAGCTGCAAGATGCGTTCTTCAACGCTAGCGCGAACTACGAGTCGATATACCAAAAGTCTTTTTGATTGTCCAATCCGATGTGCACGATTCATAGCTTGGATATCAGCATGGGGGTTGAAATCAGAATCATAAATAATGACAGTGTCGGCAGTTGCCAAATTGATCCCAAGGCCACAAGAGCGTGTTGATAACAAGAAGACAAACCGGCTTTTATCTTGGTTAAAGCGAGCAATTGCTGTTTGACGATCAGCCACTGAAACAGAGCCATCCACTCTCTCATATGTTTTTGGCCCAAATTCTATTGTCAGATAATCTTCAAGGATATCAAGAAGCTTGGTCATCTGAGAGAAAATAAGGACTCGATGACCTTCCTTGTTCAGACTCTTAAGCATAGAATGCAACAAAGTCAGCTTGGCCGAGGCTTTTATTCGCATTTCATGGAGGAATTCGACCGATCCAGAATCCGGTTCAGTACCAGGAATCAGATATGGATGATTGCAAACTTTTCTTAACTGCATCACAATATTTAGCATCGATTGTTGGGCAACCCCTTTCCCAATATTCCGCAGTATCTGATAGTTCTTTGTCAGCATCGCACGATAATATTCTGCTTGGATGGATGACAACTCAACAGGAACCATTCGTTCAGTCTTAGGGGGAATATTTTGCATTGCATCCTTTTTAAGCCTTCGAAGCATATGCGGAGCAACAAGTTTCTTCAACTCTTCCACTTTTTCCGCCGTTGTAAGATCATTAAAATTCTCTTCAAATGAGGATAGAGAAGGAAATGATGCTGGCTGCAAGAAGTTAAGCAAGTTATACATCTCACCGATATTGTTTTGAAGGGGAGTACCGGTCAACAGTACACGATGTTGAAAGGAGAATGTATTCAGCAAGCTGAAAAGCTTACTTCCAGAATTCTTCAGACGGTGGCCCTCATCGACCACAAGAACTTCCCAAGGAACTCCACGCAGATGAGAGGAATCAGCCAGAACCATTTCATATGTAGTTAGAAGGACATTAAATTTATAGGCAGCTGTTTTCTTATTCAACTCACTTTGATCACTAGCATGCCACTCATATTGGCGAATAATGGCTCTTGCTTTTGCACAACCATGATACTCCACAACATTCAAGTGGGGAGCCCATAATGAGAACTCAGCAAGCCAGTTAGGCATCGTGGAAAGTGGAACCAACACTAAACAAGGCAGAGTAGCTTTAAACTCAAGGTATAGTGATGACATAAAAGAGCAAGCAGATACTGTCTTTCCAAGCCCCATTTCATCAGCGAGTATCACATTCTTGGATTTATGCCAGCATTTACGCAACCAATTGAGTGCTTCAAGCTGATGGGGAAATAATGAACCTCCTTTTAGTTCCTTAGGTTGCTCTGTTAGGGTAACTATCTCATTTTGCTGACAATCACTCTTCCCACTTGGTGAAGCCCTTTTATTAGAATCTTTATCCAATGTTTGGTGTTCGAATTGATTAAAAAGATTGATCAGGTGCAAATATTTTTTAAGAACAGGTTCATCTAATCTTTCCCAAGTGCATTCATCATATGGAAGACCTGTCCATTTTACAAAAGCTTCACCTCCACCATCTTTGAAATTACGGAGAGCAATCACCCGCTGAGGCTGCTTCCAGTGTTCCTCACAGATGTTTATCACAGCTGTCCCATATTTGGCCTTGTAATTCTCTAGTTTTCTTTTTGCCAGAACTTTTAGCTCTGATTCAGAAATCCAACTATTATGAATATGAGACCTCCCTACCCACTTAACCAAAAACTCAAATGATACCTTATCTCTGTCAATGCATGCAGATTCAGACTGGGTGGCCTCCTGAATTTTATTTTCTGAAGAGCTTCTCATTTGCATTTCTGAATCTGCCTCTTTGTCATCTTTGGCTTCAATAGAGACATGTGCTTCCCAAGTTTTTGGAACTTCATCATCGTCATTCTCTCTCAAATTAACATCAGTCTTCTCCTCTGTAACCAACTTTTCATTTGCTTTTTCGAAATCTCCTGCGATCACAACAGATCCACCTTGATCCTTACTATTTACAGTACTATAAACTGACTCCTTGATTTCTTTTTGTAAAACATCCCTGGCATTCCCTTTTTTGCATTCTCTGGTCATAGATCTTCTGTATACATGCATTTTGTCAACTTTTGCTTCAATCTTCATGCTTTCTTCCCTATCCAAACTCTTAATGGTATTCTGACAACCCTCAGTAAGATTTTCAGCAGCTGCTACATCTAAATCAGTATCACAAGCAGAATTTTCCTTTGACAGACTGTTTTGATTCTCTGGAACTAATAACTCATTAGAACGCAGCTCATCAGCAACAGTCACAGATAAATGACTTGAAGAGCCCATGCAACCACCTTGAACTCGACACCCAAGAACCCGATCAACCTGCACATCAACGTATAAGCATGTAGTCCACATTCAAGCGGTACAAGCAATGTAACAAACTTTATGCTCTTACCTGCAGAAGTTCAGCAGGTACACTTTCCGCACAGATTACTGCTTCATCGACATGATCTGCTTTTTTTAACTCATGTGACATGTTTGTTGCTTCCTGTGGGAGTTTCTGCATCAAATTGTATATACTTATTAATCATCTTCAAAACAAAAACGACACCAACAAGAACAACACTAATAACAGTGACAGGGACCATAGTATTAAGAGACGTCAACGGTGATGATAATCACCACAGGGACATGCCAAAAAACGAAGAAGCCAATCATTGAGAAAGCCATCAACCACAAATGATTATGACCACATTAAGCCAAGTATAAAATAGAGAGTAAATGTTAAATAACTATATTATATCGAGACAAAATATTGGAGACAGAACAATGGTAATGGAAGTGCCAAAATTTGATGTACATTCTAAAGCAGGATATGTGGATCCATTTGATAGAAATTGTAAAAATGACTAAGATGTGTGGGCATTGTGAAGCAAGCAACAATCAATTCAGTCACAAAAATGCTGAGCTAGCAGTGTGCTTTGAGGGGGGCGCAAACAGAGAGAGAGAAACTTGCGAATAAGAAAAAAACCATTCAAAGCCTATGGCATGAGAGACTACCTAATATTTTTTAGGCAAATACACAGATAGGTGCATCAACTACGACGTATCTACATTTTATGTTCGTAAGTACTCATTCGAACTGTTGAATGAGGACAACCTGAAACTCTTCTTGGGAAGAATTCAGGTATGGTTCCAGATAACAATTGAAACATAAGAAAAAGTGGGAAACAACAGGAAAAGATAGGAGAGAGCATAAAGTGCAAGATGCTACAAAGGTTCTGCAGCATATTGCATTTGACATTACACCAAAGCATTCAGCAATCATTTTCATTCTCCATGCTACCAGGTTTTGAGGGCAGTATTTCTATATACATTTCTGGAGAGGCATAGATAACCAAAATACCCACAGCCACACTCACAGTAACAGCAAAACAAACGAATACCTCATCTTTCCTCTGGACATCTGAGGTCTTTGTTCCAAAATCCTCCTGTGACAATGCTGTGGAATTCCCAAGGTTAATAGACTTACGCTTCAGATGCAATTTACTACTTCCAGAGCTCGCAGTATGGGCCTTGGATCCACGTTTCTTAGAAGTACCAGCCCTAAATTTTCCCTTATCCGTCCTGCGCTTCTTTTGACTGTTATTATCATTGACTTTCTGTTTTCTCTTTCTATGTTCCATGGTGGCAGCACTTATTGCAAGAACAAGTGTTTTTCCAGGAGATAGATTGTTACTAGACAACTCAGGCTTCCCCTCAAGAGATTCATCAGTTGCCTCTGAGTTAGTTACTTTAGAACGAAATATAATTTCCTTAGCAGGAGAGGTTGGCTTCCTGTCTGCAGGAGAGTCAGTTTGAGATGAATTGGATTTCTTCTCCTCATCAACATTCACACACGACGAACTACCCTCTGGCAAAGCAAGGGATCCATGGCTTGGCTTCGGGCTACGGGAGAAGTCTATTTGAGAGGACAGAGATTTCTGCTCAAGGAATTTGACAGATTTTCCTTTGCTGGAGGTTCTTTTCTTTGCAATAATGGAGTTTCCGAAAATCCGGGATACTTTGCCCACATCAGGTGACTGAATTCCAGTGTTTGATTTCCCAGTGACTATCTTTGTTCTTGCCCGTTTGGAGATGGTGTCAAGTTGACTCATGGGCTTCAATGGATCACTTTTCTGACAGCAGTTTGGACATTGCCACTTTCCCATAGGAATGCGCTACACGTGAGCATAAAACATGATAAGAGAATAACAAGCACTGAGTTTTGGCATCTCTGACTAGAAAGATAACAAATTAGATAGCCCCTGAGGCAGCCAGCTGAAATGAGATTAAAACATACCTTAAGAGGTGGATGTAGGCACTGGAGATGGTAGGTCCGGGGACAACTATCACAACATAACAAGTTGCCTCCAAGATCACAGATCACACATTCAAAGTAGTACTGGAAGACAAATCATAAGAGCAGAGAAAAAGCATGAAGCAGTTAGTGGAGATTAAAATATGCCAATATACCCACAAATAAAGCAAAAGAAGCTTTCCTTAATTATTATCTGCCTAATAAAAGACAATGACTGAACATCATCACGAATGAGTGAATGGAAGGGAATTAAATGGAACTTTTTCGAGGTGAGCTTAACACGTTTGCCTCCATCTCTTGATAACTAAAAGTGTAAAATCAATGTGTTAAGTTCTCCTCTCTTGGATGATCAGCCACCAACCTAACATGTAATTAGCATACCAAGATCAAATAAAAATTTCAGCAGTATGGACCCTTCTTTTGAATTACAGGGAACAAGCAACACATCGCTTTAATTCTTGCACAGACTAAAACTCCATCAAGTAACAGAAATTTCAAAACCCTAAAATAAGTGACAAAGCTATCAATCACTCCTAACACACTCAATAACAGAAAACAGGTTAAGCAAGCCCTAAAATGGTTTCCAGAGTACGCCTTGCCAGCAAGTGTCGCAGGATTTTCAAAGAAAAACCAGATAAACAACTGTCACACCACACAAACATACCAGAAAGGAACAAGGAATACATAGACAAATGAAAGCCGTCATTTAATTATCGAGCCTTGATGGATTTCTGTGTGACATAGGTGATATCAAACTCTGACAACAGCAGCTGCCATCGACCAGTTCAAAAGAGAGGGGTATATGATACATAATGTTATGCTAAACTAAATTACACCAAATTTTAGACTTCCAGCATAAAATCTGTAAAAGGAAAACTTTCTTTCAACAGATGTTCTCCGGCACAAAGAAAAGGGGAATGAAATCTAGAGATATCTTCACTCGAATAATTGACAAAAGCAATCAAACTCCCAGACTTGTATATCTAGATTAAGAAGAAATTGTCACAGCCAAAAAATTGAATAGGATGGCCTAGGATACAAGAAGAAGTTCCACAGAGTGCAAAGATAACTCACCCCATCATTTCCTTTCTTCTTGGATGAAAATCGCTCAGATTTAATCTCACTCTTCGGCCTCCGTTTTGTTGAGGAAGTATTCGTTGGTAATTCTGATGCAGCAGAACTATCTTCCTTACCATTGGATAGAACTGGTCCACAAGGTAGCTTTCTCCGTTTGCGCTTCAAGACCCAGTTTCTGTTAATCATTTTAGTAGTTGATGAACCGTTTTCTTTCATCTTTTGCAAACTGGGCCTTACATGGGTGATAGACCTCACAACTATATTATGAGTCCACAACAAACTGACACATCAGAGCTTCAGGACAGCATTATGCTGCGAGGAGAAAACGTTCTGTTCCTACACCAGCATATTTGTGAAATTTAGAAACAAGCAGCAGAAAAATCACGACAAACAATAAATAATGATAATAATAATAAAAAGAAATGGCACACATTTACATAACTAAGAAATTATTTAAGTAAAACTATAATCAACAGCTTTCACATACCCCATACTAATTTGAAAATAGCTCAATATTCACCCGCAAAGAGTTGACAATGAATACTAGGGGTTCAGAAAAGGTCGACTTCAACAAATACTGACTTAAGATATTTGATAAAAACCCCTGAAGACTCTAAAATTATAATTTCGATCAAGCAACATCAAACATTACGGCGAAAACATGTGTACACAAGGGAAATAAGGAAACCAAGTGACCAAGGGAGAATTGAAATGGCTCTGACTATAGGTTGATTGCAAAATTAATGCTACCTATAAATAACAAATGATTACACAGATCACGTAAAGACTCTGATTTCAATAATCAAAACATACTTTATCAGGTAGGGGGAAGTTTCAGCCTAGTGGTTGACACGAGAGGTTCACTCTGTAATTTCCAACACCTGAAGTAGAACCGGGAAATTAGTTCCATGTAAAGTACTTAAAACAGATTACAGCAAGAACAATTCAAATTCTGATACCTCGAAATTGATTCATTGCTGTGAAACAAAATGAAACTAACTCTTTGACTATTCTTAACCGATAACCAATGCCTATAACATAAGAATCAGTTCTCTGCTACATTCTGACATGCCCAAGTGAAAGCAGCAGTAGAAAACTATAAAACTCGGTCCTAACAACTAAGAACCAACAGCTAAGTTGAAATATCACTGCCGAATCCAACATACACCAAACCGAATTGTTGTATCTAGTTAACCCTTTATTTCAAACCATTGGTCACCAAATCAATACATACGCCACAAAAGAGAACAACAACGCTGAAATTGAACAATCAAATTACGTCAACTTGCATGCACACACATTCAACTCATACTTAAACCAGACCTCACATTTGAGTGGCAACTTATCCCACAACCCAATCCAAAGTCCAATTCACCAAACTCTCCGAAGACATCAACTTTGGCATCAACAATCGAAAGCCATACACCCAATATCACAACAATCAAACGATTTTTGCACAACAATGAGCATCAAAGCACGCATGGGTTAGCTGCAATTACAAAAATAAATAAATACCCACAAGAGCACTGATCAAAAAATGAGCAAGAAACGGAAAAATACACAGTTCCCAGGTGAATTAAGAAGCTTACCAATCTTCCAAACGGATCAAACAGCAATAGAGAGAAAGACAGACTCGGATTGAGAGCTCGAGAGATAGAGAATGAAAGAGATTAGGGTATGGAAACTCGGAGATAGATGAGAGATACGAGAAGGAGAGAGAAGAAGAGCAGTAGACAAACGAATAAATAGAGAGAGAGAGAGAGAGAGAGAGAGAGGGTTTTTAATTTGAGAGAGAGAAGCATACAAGTACGGATTCGCCGGGGTCATAGGACGGGGTTACGCTCTGACATGGCAGCGGAGAGAGAGAGAGAGAGAGTGTTGGTGTTGATGATGTTGGTGTTGCTGTTTGTTGTTGAAGCCCAAAGCACTCAACCACTCGTATCTCGCCACGTGGCACGACGATGACTCTCTTGCTCCCTCCCCTCTCTCACACTTCTTGCTCTCTCGCCCATCATCCCCCGTTCTCCTTTTCTTTTTCATTCTCTCTTTTGTTCGCTTTCTCTCTTCCCCAAGTTCCCTTATGCTATACTCAGAGGAGAGAGAGGGATCGGGAGACACAGAGAGAGTCTTCTACTCCCCGTTGCTTTCTTTCTTTCTTTTCCTCTCATAATAGCCGCCATCAATTGATGGCTGGTGTCTGGCTCATTGGAGTGCTCTACTTTTAAATTTTATTTCTCTTCAACTTTCTCATCTATAGCATTCTTCTGCTTTTTCTTTTCTTCCCTTTCCTTTCCTTCTTTCCTCTTTCGTTTTCCCAGACAATTTTCAGTCCCGTTTTAGTGGCTTACCCGTTCAGAGTCACAGACTCACAGCTAACAAAAATAGCAGCCGGGTGATCCTGCATTCCTAACCCATAGTGATAGTAAGCCCTTAATTTTGCCATCCTTCCATAAAAACTCAGGTTAACAAGTTTGATAGAGACTCGCTGTTACTGAATATGAGGGTTTCGCTGCTAACTGATTACCAGATATGTATAAGTATATGCTTTTTAGGGTAAAGTAGCCATAGATCTTGCTGAAAGAAGACAAATGTAAGAATAAAATGAAAGGAGCAAGGTGTCACTGAAAAGTCAACGGGGACTTCCCTTCTTCTAGATGGGTGTTTTGAGATGGAAACCGAAGGTGATGTTGGGTTGCAAAAATATTATTAAAATTTATAGAAAATTTAATAGTATAAATTTAATTTTATATTCAAGAAGAAACATCAAGAAAGGGGGGAAAAAAAGATACATGTGTTCTAATTTTGATATGCCATGAAATTACCAAAAGAATTAGATCTATGTTATTGTAGATCATTAAAGGAACCCATAGTAGCATTGATCAAAGGCTAACTCGAAGACTGAGATTTTTGTCGACGATCTGATCTCGCTGTGTGAATAAATAAATAAGACAATTTAGATAACTATTAGATATTGCTCATATTTAATGATGATAAAGTATAAATAGAAATATATAGTGTCGTAATTAAAATATAAATATAAAATATTTTCACGTTGTATTTTCATATTCAACAAAGAAAGCGATGCATGTGCAATCATAAAGTGTAAATGAAAACATTTGTAAATAATTTTTTGAAGTTCAAAAAATCAAAAATAACAAACTATGTCGTATTGGTATCGTGTTAAAATGTTTTTATTTGTTTCAATAAAGTTTTATATGAAATAAAAAAAAAAGTGTAATATGTTAACACTTTTACTTGTAGGATATTAATACTATTCGCCTTTTAAATGGGAAACACATGTAAAAAATAGGTCTTAGCTAAGTAGAATATACACCATGATTTTTTTTTAATAAAAACAAATACTCGTAGACGTGGGTTTGCGAACATTTTAAGGTAAGAATGGGTGACAAATAACTTTTGAAAAATACACAATAACACTTAACATGTAGCATTCTAAAATTGCATCCTAAGTGTATAAGAAGGTATGTCCTCAATTATCACTTTTCATGTGATTTATTTTAGAAGATTAAAGTTTTATTGGATTTTTCTTGAGCCTTATTACACACGACTCCACAACACTAAGGTAGTATTTGGCTCCTTCAAAATTGCTTAATAAAATAATTTTAAAATTATCTATTTCTACCGAATCATATATTTTCATTAAAATAAATAAAAAAAAATTCAATCAAATTATCTATTTCTTCAACAATTTTCATATACCAAAATTATTAAACTAACATAATTTTTAAAGTCAAACATCATCTTTAAGAAAGCGTTTGTTTACCGAAATTTTAAAAAATATTTTAAAATTTTATAAATTTTATAAATATTAAAATTTATTAAAATTTTAAAAAATATATATATGTGTACAAAAATTTAAAATATTAAAATTTATAAAAAATATATTAATATAATAAAAATTTTAAACCCTAAAAAATTAAACAAACAAACGTCCTCTAAATCTGCGCGATTGGAAAATTGCCGCTTAGCAGTACCAAAGTAAAACTAGGCTAAACCAAAGGCCACAGTTTTTTCCAAAATCTGCAGGCCCAACGAAATAGAAACAGAAACCGAACCCGTAACTCGTACGTTCCCACGTGCTAGACCAGTAGAAAAGATTGGAACTTGGACAAAGCTTCCGTCGCAGGAACGCCCGTTCGTTGACTGTTTTGTTTTCCAGGACAGAAATGCTGACGTTTGTGGAAATTTAAAAAATCAATTTTGATTTACTTTGCATGTCGACCGATATGAAAAGGACATTGGAATGAACTGAAAAGCTGTTTTCTTAAATCCTTTATAATTTTACAGATATTATTTAATTTTATAATATTGTATATTTTAGAAATCTTGTCGTCTTGAATTTAAGGATAACATTACGTTAACAAAAAGAGAGGAGAAACTTTTTATAACCAGGCACTAAGCTTACGTTATGAAAACAAAACCTAAACCGACTTTAACATAACGATCAGTTTTGAGGTTGTTTTATCCAAAAAAAAAATTGAGGTTATTTTATTTACCCTACAAATCATTAATAAATTATAAAAAATAGATAATTTTATGAGATAAGTAATGACGAAAGCACGAGTTCATGCTAACTGGGACCCGCGTCACTTGACACCTACCAAGGGAATAAACCCACCAATTGGACGGTATGTTAAACGCGCTCCAAAAGAGCGTGTAACTTCAGAAAAATACTAACCTTTTCAGATAAAACGAACAAAAAAGTAGTAAAACCCATGATTACCGTCCCAGAAAAGTCGTAAAATTAGAGAGAGAGAGAGAAACTAATCTAAAATCTTCCAAAAAAGGGTCTCAAACTCTCAATAAAGAAATGCAGAAATTCGAGAGGGAGAGAGACCCGAGTCTGCACGCCGTGGAAGATAAACTGTGAGAGAGAGAGAAGAGGGGTGTCAAAGTCGCTTTAGCCCACTTGATCGTCAGTCAGCGAAGCTCGGTGTATATCGTGTTTCCTTGTTTATTTTCACTTTTTCTTTCAGGTAAAAAAATATAAGATCTTTGAGCTACTAATTTGTTTGGTTTTGTATACTTCTGATGCAATTGGAGCTTGATCTCTCACGAAATTGGCCTTTTTTCGGTTTTCTAATTATCTCTTTTAGTGGCGATTGTTTTTCGTGACGGGGAATTGGCTTTGATTTTAAGTTTGGACCGGATTTTGTACGACTTCTTGAGAATTTGTCGCTTGACAACTTTGAGATTTAGGCGTAGTTTTTATGCTGATTATTGGAAGTTGGATCAGTTCGTTGGTGCTAAATCAGGGGTTTTGGGAGTTTGAAGTTTAAAGCTTTTGAAGTTGATTTCTGTGTCAAAATGCTGTTTTCTGGATCTGCATGGTGTGTGCTTACTTCTCATTAGTCATATTTCCATTTTCCTTGAGAAAGTTCACTTCTCAGTAGCACATTCACTCCAGGAAATTTAGCTAAGCGTGGTTCGTTTTATTTTCGAAAATTTTCAACTCCAGCCATTCTTTGGGTCTATTGCTTACTTTTCAGCGACTCTAATTCTATGTTGATTTTTATACTGATTTAAATACTCCTGTTTTCATGACATCTAATCCGAAACAGTTCCTATTTCCTCTTTTCTGATTGCAGTTCCAGTCGATTCTTGGGGTCTATTTGAGGTACTTAGTCTTCAGTGAGTAGTTTTCTTGCTATTACGATTAATTGTTGATCTCATTTGTGTTAGCGTTTTCTTTGTGCTTTACTTATAGCTTTAAGATGCACCCCTTTGATTGCTACTTTGGAGCTTTGGTTTTGTCATTGTCTAGGGCTAGGGGTGATTGAAAGCTTCGATCACTGGAATGAGAGAAGTATAATTATTGTTGTTTATGGTTAACCTGGCTCTAAGTTGCAGTGATAACATGTTCACTTTGGTTTAGGTTTAGAGGTATGTGGATTTGCTAATGCATTACTCAAATTCTCTAAATTTTGAGCTCATTGTGGTGAGTAGTTTGATTTCTTTGTTTGGCCTTTTCCCCCTCTAGACATAGATTATGTAGATATGCCACGATCTTCACAGATTTGTTTCCTCTCAAATTGGATGAGTTCTTAGATATATCTTTAAGAGATACTTCAATCGCTGTCTGTGAGTGAGATGCTTTAAGCTATGTTTTTAATGGAAATTGCTAATTTGTCTTAAGGATTGTGTATCTGGGAGAGTTCTATGTCTAAGTGAGTTACTGAAAGCTAGTCTATTCTCAGGTTTCTGGTTGAGGATCTGGAATAATTAGTACAGATATTGCACTCATGGCATCTTGCGTTGGGTGTTTGTCTCGCTGAAGTTGAAGCAGACAGAGAGAAATCTGGAAAAGGTTGTGATGGACCAACAGAAAAACCATGAACAAATAAGACGCAACAATGCTGAGACTAGAAATGAGGGAGTTGGATCTGCGAATCAAAGATTTTTCCAGGATCCATCTAGTAATGTCAACACCAACCTACGCCCTCCAGACTACAATATGTCAGTTGGAGCTAGACCCGTACTGAATTTCTCTATTCAAACTGGTGAGGAGTTTGCGCTTGAATTTATGCGAGAAAGGGTGAATCCTAGGCAGCAGTTCATTCCAAATCCTTACAGTGAGCCTCACAATCCATCTGGGTATAGTGAGTTCAAAGGAATGCTGGGAATCAGCCACACAGGTTCAGAAAGTGGGTCTGAGATCGCAATGCTCAACTCCGTAGAAAAGGGTTGCATTCAGGATTTTCAGAGAAAAGGATCTTCCACCCATGAGGAAAAAAGTTATTATGATTCATTGCAATCAGGATCCCGAACCTCAGCAAGGAATGACATGAGTCAAGGATTTCATGTTTACACTTCTTCAGGGGCGTCAGATAGCTTACCAACAAAGGTGAAATTCCTCTGCAGCTTTGGTGGTAAGATTTTGCCTCGTCCCAGTGATGGAAAGCTTAGATATGTCGGTGGTGAAACACGTATAATCCAGATAAGGAAGGATATTTCCTGGCAGGATCTTGTGCAGAAAATGTTGACTATTTACAACCAAACTAATTCTATAAAATATCAGCTTCCTGGCGAGGATCTTGATGCCTTAGTTTCTGTATCTTGTGATGAGGATCTGCAAAACATGATGGAGGAATGTAATGTGCTGCAAGACGGGGGATCACAGAAACCTAGGATGTTTCTGTTTTCTACTGGTGATTTGGAGGATGCTCAGTTTGGTCTTGGAAACACTGAGGGTGATTCTGAGATTCAGTATGTAGTTGCTGTTAATGGTATGGACCTAGGTTCGAGAAAGAGCTCAATTGCTGTGACAGGTGCATCAGAAAACAATTTAGATGAGTTACTTAATCTAAAGGTTGACAGAGATGGTGGTGGAGCTGCACCAGATTTAGCTGCTGCCAGTACTGCATCTTTGAGAGTTAATACACCTTCATCAACCAGTCAATCTGCTCAACCCTTGCCACCAAGCTCATCTAGTCCCTATGAATCAAATCCGCTTACTTACCAGGGACAGAGGCTTCATCATGTTGAAGCTGGACAACATTCATCCTCTCGTTTCCAACCTTCGGAGGGCTTCCATAAAAAAGATGAAAAGGCCACTGTTCCATATGGTTATGGTTCTGACCATTCTAGCTATGCTGGCGGAGAGAATTTCGTTTCAACACCTGCCCATAGCCATCTGACTCAGCAGGGGGGTTTGACTGAGCAACTGCATAGTGGCTTTCATGCACAAGATTCAGAAGCATCCATGAAAGAGCTGAAATTGAAAAGGGATAGCTCAGCCCAAAAGCTAAATGAACCTGAGAAAATTCAATTGCTGGAGAAAGAAGCATCACTGAAGGAGGCAAAAATGAAGAGGGAGAGCTCGCTCCAAAAAATAAGTGATCCAGATAAAGATCAAAGAATGGACCATGAGTATGCTGTTTCTTCTCATCCACAGATTCCAACTTATATTGGTAGGGAAGAAGTACTGATTACTAGCTCAGCAGTGGACACAGGATCTTCCTTGATGTCTGTGAAAAGTAATAAAAAGCTTCAGGAACCCATACAAAATAAAATGCCACCTGAAGGTGTAAATGACAGGTCAAAGAATAGTGAAGATGATCTTTTTTATGCATCTGGTGGACAATTCGGTCTGGGATATGGTGGCTTGGAGACGTATCCAACTGAGTTTAGGTACCTTGAAGCACCCCTGGTTCCTCCTCCAGTTTTTCATTCTGAGCGAATTCCCAGGGAGCAAGCAGAATTGAACCGTTTATCCAAATCAGATGATTCCTTTGGTTCTCAGTTTCTGATAAATCAGGCACGCTCGGATCATTCTCAAACAGTTACTGAATCAGTTGATAAATTGCATGATGGGCATGAGGCTTTGCAGTCTGCGCAGTCCAATCCATATTCACAACCTCTGTATATAAATACGCAGACTGTTGAAGATGAACTGGAGAAGCTCAAAAAGTATAAAGAGTTTGCTGACAGTCTTAGTAACATAAATTCCAGTATTTCTGAGGAGGGGCTTGAGTCAAATTTACAGAAACCTGAGTTGAGAAGCAAAGCAATTAATCCTGTGGATGAACATGAAATGTCTTGGATAAGAGAGGACAATAAAGCTCCCTCTATGAACGATAAAGACACAGCTGATTTGAATAATCTAATGGCAGGCGAAGGTACTTCTGATATTTATACAGAAGGGTCTGCTTTAAGGCCACCGGAAGTTGAGTGGAGTGAAGTATCTGCCAGCAAGAAGAATGAGAATAACAGTATGGCTCCTGCAGAGCCCTTGACTTGGACAGAGAACTCAGCTGAAGGTGTTCCCCGAGGAGAGTCTGCTGTTGTTGGCACTCCAGACATTCTTATTGATATAAATGACCGCTTTCCTCCTGATTTGCTGTCTGATATGTTCTCAAAGGCGAGAAGCTCACAAAATCTCTCTCAAATGAGTCCACTGCATGAAGGAACGGGCTTGAGCATGAACATGGAGAATCACGAGCCTAAGCATTGGTCATACTTTCGAAAGTTGGCCCAGGGTGAGTTTGTTAGAAAAGATGTTTCCCTTATGGACCAAGATCATCTGGGTTTCTCATCCCCACTCACAAATGAGGAAGGGGCTCCTATGGATTACAGCTATCCGCCTATGAAGTCTGATGGGGTTTCTCTTGGTCAAAATAAGTCGCACATCAATTTGGATGAGGAGTTTCCACAAGTGTCATCAGTTGTTATTGGACCCCACACTGTGAATTTGCATCCAGATTACACTCCTGAGCTCAAGGGAAATGAAAGTGTGCAGTTGGATGGGGTAGGCCGCAGAATTCCAGAGTCAGATTACGAGGTACTTTATTATATCTTTGTTATTGATCCCTGTTATACTTGAACTCCTTGCCTGTTGCCATGTTTCTGATTTCTCTTTTCATTTGTAGGATAGCAAATTGGATATTCAGAACACTGGTGCACCTCTTGTTGATCTTTCTCTTGGAGATTTTGATATTAGTACCTTGCAGGTACGTTGCTCGCATTTCTATTTTTAAGCAATATGGCACAAGTTGAATCATACCTTGTTTTCCATTAAAGCAACAAAGCCTCACAGACATTGTCATTTTAAAATCTTTTTCCCTACACTCATAGTTCTTCATGGCACTTTGGTATAAAACTGGATAATAGCTTTTTGCATTAAGATTCAAAATAATAACTTTCATTTGCAAGGCATAATTTTTGAGTCTTTGCTTGGGAAGTGGCTGTGGCGTTTTGCTTGTGAGCGTAATTGTTTGTGGAGGAATGTGGTTGCGGAGAAGTTTGGGTGTGAGGTGGGTGGGTGGAGGACCATTCAGAGAAGAGGTTCTAACGGTGTTAGCCTTTGGAGGTATATCAGCAAATGGGGGGATCTTTTCAATCAGAATATCCGGTTTGTGGTGGGCTGTGGTATCAGTGTTCATTTCTAGAGCGATCTTTGGTGTGGTGATAGACCTTTGAGGTTTGCTTTTTCGCTTCTCTTTGCCTTTGCTAGAGTTAAGGATGCTTTGGTGGCGGATTATTGGGAGGGGAATTCTGGTTCAGGGGTTTGGAACGTCTAATTTGTTAGAGCAGCAAATGATTGGGAGCTTGAGGTTTTTTCGTCCTTTTTCAATCTCCTTTATGCCAAGTGCATAAGGAGTGGGGTTGACGATAGATTGTGCTGGTTGGGTTCCAAGTCCGGCAAGTTCTCGGTGAAGTCGTTGTATGGGCTTCTTTATAGCTGCCCCTACGTTTCGTTCCCATGGAAGCAGATTTGGCAATCCTTTGCTCCCATGAGAATCTCCTTCTTTGTGTGGAAGGCTGCCCATGGAAGAGTTCTGACCATCGACAATCTAAGGAGGAGGGGTCTATGTTTATTGGATTGGTGTTTCCTTTGTAGATGTTGTGGGGAAATCATTGTGGGTCATCTCTTTCTTCATTGTGTGGCCAGGGACCTCTGGGCTCATGTGTTTAAAATTACAGATTATTGTTGGGCTACGCCTCCAAAGGTGATTGATGTGTTGTTTTGCTGGAAGAGGAAGTTTGATGATCCTCATGCTTTGATAGTGTGGAGATTGATCCCTTTGTGCATTTGGTGGACTCTTTGGAGGGAGAGGAATGATAGATGCTTTGAGAACACTTTTTCGTCTATTGAGGGTTTGAGGGGCAAGCTGATGAGTTCTCTTTTTTTTTTTGGGCCAATGCTGTGTTGGGTTTTCGTTTTTGTGATTTCATTAGTTTTGTAGCTTGTTTGGCTTAGGTTTCAGTATAGCTCTTTATACTGTTCCTTCTTTGGTTTTTTAATAAAGCTTCTTTCCTTACTTATCAAAAAAAAAAAAAATTTTTGAGTCTTGTTAGTTCTGACAGAAGTGCTGCGTCTCCGCATATCAGTCTTGTCTCTACAACTGATTGACTTCAGCTCTGCTTTTCTGGGGGTTCACCTTACTTTTAGCTGCATACTAAGATCCCAGTCTCTATTGTTTCCTGTCGTGGCTTTATGATGTATATGTGCTTTGTGTAATATTCTTATATTGCTTGGCATTTATCCACTTCGAAGCATGTAAAATATAGTTTTACTAGATTCGGTGTTGATTAGGCTGAGAAGTTTCATGTCTTATTGTAATTGAAAGGGCAGCTTTGGCTCATTTCCCTTGGTTTTCGAAAACATCTTAGTGATCTAATCCTCTATTTGTTAACGAACATGGATTTGAGAAACTAACTGCAATATCGACAACAAGAGTGAGTGTTCAGGTCATTTACCTCTTTCTAAGTATGTCTGTATTTGTATGGTTGCTTGTATCCATCTTTTATGCAAATCAAACATGGCTAAAATATAAGAAAGCATGCAATTGATGGGAAAAATGGTGCAGTAAGATTGTCGCAAACAAACAATTTGTAGTTCGGGGTTGAGTTTTGGTCTACTTCCAAGCATTTTTGTTTGGCTTCTTGTGGCTGCATGAGAGGGAGGGAAAGAAGAGAGGAAAAAAAGGGAAAAACCTATTAATGTGGGATAGTTTGGGGATATAAGGAACTTGGGTAAAATTCCTTGTTGACATCTACAAGTTATGCTTCATGGAGAGCTGTGGGTACCTTGGATATGTTAAGGTCCTGTATATTAGACTGATTCCTTTTTCAGTTTTTTCTTTTTGGTTTCTGACTGGAGGACTAACAAGGTTTTGTCCATCTGCCCACCACCACAGAAAGAAATATGGTCAGATCAGTAATTTGGTCTCCATCCGATTCTGTGATGAGTAGCAAGTTTCATAGTAGGATAATGATTGTAAATTAGACCTAGGTTTAGCCTCAAAATGTGATAGCAATCCTAGCTAGATGAGGATGATGTCAGGACTTGGTTGTTCTACATTGTAAATAGCTGAGGAAATCTTGAATCAGTGAGAATGTATCTGCAGTGAATTCCAAACAGTAGCAATAATTAATCCTATTGTTCTTTTGGTCTTAAAGAAGAGATTTTACTTGTGGTTGCCGAGAAAATTTTAGCACAAAGAATGCAAGAGCAAGACAGAGGGAAAAGTATCCTTACTCTGGGCCACAATGGTACTTAATATGTTGTATTTTTAGATTTTTTTATGTTTTTCTTTTTCCCTCAAGGCCATGAACATCATTTAGATGTTTTTACTTGTTGAAGAGATTGTAATTACATATTTTTGGTTATAAACACATCCCATTGTCTTTATAGAATTCAGCCTATGTCACCTTTTGTGTAGATAGTGAGCTCTGTGCTCGTCAAGGGTAGAGCAAAAGTTTTCCATTTCCCTTGATTTTAAGATTAAGTTCCAAAATGCCAATTCGTTCAGCTTCCACAACTTAAATAACTATACAGCCTTTCTGAGGAACCCAATATGGATGATCCTGATACTTGGACACCAAAAAATAAACTATACAGGTACAAGTGAAGAAGCATGAAACCATTGTACTAAATCCAAGAAATAGGTCCAACCGCTGATCATGAAGAAATTTTGAATTCCCCTTGTTTTCTGTGGTGTTACCTTGCAGCTGCATTGCAGGTTGCTTAATCCATGTTTTTCATGTTTCTTTGCCATGTAACACTGAGTCTAGTGATTTTTTCTTTTTGTAGAACAAGTAGAAGTTATAAAGAATTGGAACATAACTTAATATTTAATGATAAGACAACAATAGAAGAATGAACTTAGGACAAGAAGAGACTAGCAATTCCAAGGTAAGGTTTTACATCTGATGTAGTTAATGCATGATTCACGGTTAATTTGTTTCATATGAACAGAGAATTTCTGCAATTAAATAAGTCATTTTCTTCTAATCTTCTTTTAATGCAGCAATAGGCACAAGTTTGGGTTATCCCTTTGCCCTCTAGATAGGAGCGGTCCCCCATATTGTCAATTTTCATTGTATTGTATTGATTTGTTTGTTTTCCTTCTGTCCTCCACAATAATCAATGCTCTAGCTAAAAGTGGTTAAGACTTGGACCATAATCAATGAGCCATGTGATATTTGATTTCCTGGCTATTTTTTATAGATAATGCTTTGACATGAATATCCCTGTGAGTATAGTTGAATGGATTGAGGATCCTTCCCAACGAGCTACAGTGTTTCTTTTTGGTTTTCTAACTTCTTTGTGTGTGTGCATATTTTAGAAAGGTTCCAGGCTTTATGTTTGTTCTTTGGTTTCAAGAAACCATTGGTAGGTGTCTCAAATTCCTAGTGAGATCCAAGTATCGGTTACATCTATTGACACTGTGATCTGCATAATGAAATGGATCTCTACCTTGGTGTTTGTGGCTCAAGAATGTTTTTGTATGGGAGGAATGTTGGGCTTACATCTGAATTTTTTTTTACTACATCATTTTCTGAATAGGGTGCATGTTTAATATTGTTATTTTATATGTTTGTGATGCTTATAGGAAATGGTACTGGTTGCTGTCCTTTTCCCTCTCTCTCCGAAGTAAAAAAAAAAAAAAAAAAAAAAAAAAACAGCAAGAACCTGGTATGGGGAACGTGAGTTATTTTACCATACTTTCTCTGGCTGTATGTTTGTCTTTTGTCTTTTTCTTTTCTTTTCTTTTCTTTTTCTTTTTTTTTCTGGCACCGCTCGGGTGGGGGGGGTGTTCTCTGATCTGACATGGTTAAAATATTCTGAACTTGTGTGCATTGGGAGTTTTTATGCATCCTCTGCCACTGCTTGCATTTTTGCTTCAACTAATTGCATGCTTCCTTCTTTGATTTCTATTCAGAAGACTGTCTAATTGATGCCTCTTTAATTTTTTGGATGCTATAACAGATCATAAAGAATGAAGATCTTGAAGAACTGTGGGAACTGGGTTCTGGCACATTTGGGACAGTTTATCATGGAAAATGGAGAGGAACAGATGTAGCTATTAAGCGAATAAAAAAAAGCTGTTTCACAGGTCGCTCATCAGAGCAAGAAAGATTGGTGAGTTTTGTTTCATCCATTATGTCTCTCAAGTGCTAAGAATTTTGAGTTTGTAGGAGAAAATTTTGAGATTTTTGACCTTTTATGGGGGTTTGTAAAATGTTGGTGAAAAAGTTTAAGAATTTTTTTATTGTAAAATGATTTTTATTGGAGTTTGTTAAAAAGTGAGAGAGAAGATTTAATGTAGTTTTTTTTTCTTATGAAAAAGTATTAAAGTTGGTGTGAAAATGTGTTGAAATTTGTGTGAAAATTTTGATGTTTTGTTGTAAAAATTTGACTTTTTGAAAATTTTCTTAAAAAGTTGAAATTTTATCCTAACCAAACATCACTACTTACACCAAAGAAAGAAAAAAAGAAGAAGAGTCCGTCTTGAAGATTTCAGTTGCAACCATGAAACCTAAAAGTGGTACTTTACCATTTCATTTTTATTGCCTAATTACAACTTGGAGTGTGGGGTTCATCTATGTTTCCAAATTGAGATGACCGTGGTCCCTCAATTATAAGCTTAAGTTGTCCCTGTTTCTGGTGCTTCAGTTTACTTCAAGTACTTGTGGAGTGTGGTCTTCAGCAGTAGCATTGTGCTCCATTTAGCTGTTTAATTGATTTCTCTCGTTACGGGAGATTATTTTGTAGAATGTTTCTTAGTAATCATTAGTTACACTACTCAGACTGTGGAGTTCTGGCGTGAAGCTGAAATTCTTTCAAAGCTTCACCATCCTAATGTGGTGGCATTTTATGGGGTGGTGCAAGATGGGCCAGGAGGAACGTTGGCCACTGTGACAGAGTACATGGTGAATGGATCTCTTAGACATGTTTTGCTGAGCAAGGATAGGTATTATTTTGTCTCATCTCTAAGACATCAAAACTCCCTCCTATTGTCATCTAAGAAATGTTTGGTAAATGTCCAGGCATCTTGACCGTCGCAAGCGACTCATTATTGCGATGGATGCAGCTTTTGGAATGGAATATTTGCACTCAAAGAATATTGTTCATTTCGATCTGAAGTGTGACAACTTGCTTGTCAACTTGAAAGATCCTTTACGACCTATATGCAAGGTAACTAATGCTTTGGTTTGCCTGTTTTTGGCGGACCTCATAAATAGTTCATGTACCGTCTCCGTCCCTCCTTCCCTCCCTCCTCCTGGCTAAACATTAAACTACTAACACTACCAACCCCCTGCACACCTAAACTTGCATCTTTTAGTGAAAGAGAGATGCCACCAGCCTGCAAAGCTGTCGGTAAATGTCTCTCTTCTAGTGGCCCATAATGTCTTTTTAATGTCCTCTTCTTTTCTGTTCTATTCTCTTCTTGCCCCCTCCCCTCCCCCAACAAAAAGAAAAATAATGAGTAACTCCCTAGTTCTTAAGAAAACAATATTTGTTTTGGTGAAGTTCTACTCTTTGTTCAGGTTGGAGATTTTGGCTTGTCAAAAATTAAAAGAAATACCTTGGTTACTGGTGGTGTAAGGGGAACACTTCCATGGATGGCTCCAGAGCTACTTAATGGCAGCAGCAGTAAGGTCTCTGAAAAGGTGAGTTGTACAATTTATTTATTACTTTGGGAAGAAGAAGAAATTGTCTTACTCATAATAGTTGGCTAATACTTTTAGGATATGCAAACTTGGCAGTGCTTTTATGCTTGTCTTGTCCTATTGCTAGTCTGCATTCCATAATACGTCTATGCATATCTTTTGTGCAGGTTGATGTGTTCTCATTTGGTATTGTCCTTTGGGAGATTCTCACTGGTGAGGAGCCTTATGCCAATATGCACTATGGAGCAATAATAGGTTGAAATAACCTCTCTCTCTCTCTCTCTCACACACACACACACACACTCACACAGTCAAATGTCTCAGTGGAGTTTGCTTTTATAAAGTGGAAGACATGTGATCTTCAATCCATTTTGGAAATCCATTTGGTTGTCCATTATAGGGTTGATGCATGGGCCCCTTTCCTTTGGTTGCCAGTTCAACTTTGATTACAGCATACTTAGTTAACTTAATGGTCTATCAGTCACTGATCTAAGATGTCGTCTTGATGTGCGGCTCGTGGTGACTTGTGGTTTCTGAATATACTAGAAGTCATACATTATCTTGACAGACGGCCTCTTGTCTCGCATACAGGAGGCATAGTGAATAACACACTGAGACCGCCAGTGCCAAGCTTCTGTGATTCTGAATGGAGGCTACTTATGGAACAGTGCTGGGCCCCTGACCCAGTGGTCCGCCCATCATTCACCGAGATTGCTGGACGCTTACGTGTGATGTCCACAGCATGCCAAACGAAGCCACAAGGTCATCAGCCGCAGAGCCAGGTTCCAAAATGAGCAAGGAGGAGCTTCCCTATGCTGCCTGTCACCTGATGCTTCCCTCTCACCCGTTCGGCCCTTATCCTGAATTGTGATGGCGAGTTAAGTTTATCTTTATATACTCCATAAAGGTTGTGTGTATAAAATGAGCAAGGAGGAGCTTCCTTTTAGAGGTTGAAATTATGGGTTGTTTCTGTATTGCCATTGCTTCGTATGATTGCAATTGAGAGAAACCTGAAGGAAATAGATTTATAAGTAAAGCTATTGTTTGTATCCATAGTAAACAGAATTTGCTTTTGGTACTTTGTGTGAATAACAGATAAAAGAATTTTCATTATGGTGTAGAGTTGCTGGCCGATTGTTTCGATCTCAATAAAGTTACATATTTATGTCTTATGGATATGTTCCTCTTTTACTTAGAAAAAAGAAAGAAAGAGGATATGTTCCTCTTTTAGGATGGAACATACCTTTGGAACAGAGCCCTTCTGACTTCGTAATAGATTATTGTTTTGAATAAAGACCAGTATTCTCTCGTCGTACTGCCCGAAAGATAAGCAAATTCAAAAGATAAAAAGTACTTTTCTGTGAAGATGAGGGGGACCACGTAACGTGGGAGGAAGACAGAAAGTGATATGTCTTTAGATGTTCTCTATTGAGGCGATAGATTTGTCGATTTAATAGCGCTGCGTTATGGTATAGGGAAACAATGTTACCGTTTGCTCGCAGCTGTGCTCAAAAGTGACATGAAATTGGTTAAACCAACGCATCATACATATAATATCTGCCCAACGTTCAAGAGACTCTCTTGAGGAACGTTGAAGATGACACTGTTTTGCCTGCATAACTTCCTAAGGAATGCATATATGTAATCAATGGCTATCTTCTTGTACAACTTCGATTCCCTGCTAGCTTTCACTACAGAATTACCCAGGATATGCACCACCCCGACATCTCTACAGGCATTCAAGAATTCTAACTCATCCATCATAACATCGCTGCTTGCTGCACTGGACGACCTGATGGTATGGTTCGGATGCAATGAATTAACGAGCACAATTGAGTCCTCCGATGGGACTCTCGAGTGGGGTGTGTTGCTCCCATTATCAACAAGGGTGTCGTTGCCTTGTACAGTTTGGTCGCCGGGCGAACTAGATATGTCTGAGTCTGAACATCCTTCCATCAAGGACTCTAGCCGAACAAACTGGAAGAGGCTATCAAAGAGCTTTTTCTCAAAATCAGGATCTTTCTTATGGAGATCTTGATAGCCATATCTTGCAACGCAGCGGAACATGTGAAAATTTGTGGATCCAATCCGCTTTACGATGAACCTTTCTTCTTCAGGTACCTTGTAGACAGGAAGGTACTTTGAGTGCGCCACTTGCTAGACACAAGTCCGATCGGAGTTGTGTTATGGTATAGGGCCAAACGATGAGGGTTTGCTCGCAGCTGTGCTCAAAAGTGTATGGTTAAACCAACGCATCATACATATAATATCTGCCCAACGTTCTATCTTGAGGAACGTTGAAGATGACAGCTAATGCATATATGTGGTGTACAACTTCGAAGCTTTCACTACAGAATTACCCAGGATATATACAGGCATTCAAGTAACAACTCTGATGGTAATGCAATGGAGCACAAATCCGATGGGACGAGAAGTACAGCGAACTAGATATGTCTGAGTCTGAACATCCATCAAGGACTCTAGCCGAACAAACTGGAAGAGGCTATCAGTCAGGATCTTTCTTATGGAGATCTTGATAGCCATATCTTGCAACGCAGCGGAACATGTGAAAATTTGTGGATCCAATCCGCTTTACGATGAACCTTTCTTCTTCAGGTACCTTGTAGACAGGAAGGTACTTCACACAGACAAACACAACGACGGAGTGAAGTGCAGGTAGGTTGGTGATGAAGTGGGAAAAGATATGGGGTACTCCACTTGCTAGCTCACTGTATACAAGTCCTATTCCAGGGACTCGGACAAGTCCTAAACTAGGGCCAAGCCCAAGAATCCACGCCAGTGAAACCTTACTGTGCAACTCAGTTTCATAGCGTTTCACAGTACCGTAATGCCAAACGTACATGACGATATAAAAGGCTACTGCAATAACGAGGGGAACCCAGCCACCTTGATTAACCTTCAGTAGTACGGCGGAAAGGTAAGTGCACTCCACAACCAGTGATAAGCCAGTGAAGATCAGCACAATTAACCAATGGCAGCGCCACACCAATATCATGATCAGAACCATAAGAAATGTGGTCACCAGCATGACTATCACCACCGCTGTACCTGTCGTGACATAAATGGGTTACTGAAAGCAAAACTCCATTTATGTAGCAAAGCTTGAAAGTGAATTATTATTCACAGATGTGGGGTTCTACTAAAAGATAGACCAAGATGACAGAAATCTATCAGATACCATTCATGCAAGGGGTTGCTTGGTTTTATTTGTGAGAGGAGAAAAATGTTAAAAGGCAAAAAGCAACATTCTAGAAGAACCAACCCGCCTCCTGACTAGGTGGTCCACAGCCAACATGATAGCCCTTCCAATTTTTTATTTATTTATTTATTTTTATGGGCTAATGCATTGTTTAGCTTTCCTTCTTGGATTATCCCCATTTTTTAGGTGTCTCAGTATAGTCTTTTGTGCTGTTACACTTTTTCTTCAATAAAGTTTATCTTACTTATAAAAAAAAAAAATCTTCTATACATAACATGTCAGTATAAGGAAATTTAATGGGAACGTAGATGGCATAATAACAGGAATTATCTGTGAACAGATTACTTGAGAAGCTAGTTGATATAAAAGTAGTTAACCATCTCATTCTCATAAACGTAGTCCAAGTGTTATCCTTCCCTTCAGGAACTATTCATATAACTCCTTATTCAGTATTTTCTTCATAGGCTGGTTAAACTGTCAACCTTGGGACAAATTTGGAACCTTATTCTTGTTTTAGTACCAAATACTCTATAAGGAAGTGTGATCTTCTATAATGACTTCTGAGTTGAAAATCAGATCTCTAAAGAGTTTCAACACAAATCTCATTCACGATGCCACTCTATAACTCTTTTGAACTAGCCACAGAATCTCTTTTCTTGTTTTTGAGCCTCACAAGCAAATCTTCACTGGAATCAAGAGAGACCAGATTTCACCGGTGGCCTTACTCATGTTCTCTGAATATATTGAGAGATCTATAAGCCCTAATGTCCCCAGCTCCTGTTTTCTCCTCTAATTTGTGTTTTCCCTTCTCACTTCTTCATCTCCCTTTTCCTTGAGTACGTCATATGGGGTTCTGATATTTACACCTTTTAACATTTATCAGATGTAAAGTCAAACTCTCAGATTTTAAACTCAACATTGAGTAATTTTGTGGTGCCTACATTCTCCACAAAATTTTGTCCTTTCTTTCAGGCCTAAGATTATGCTCGTAACTTTTCAATTTTCTAGCTATGGAGCTCTTCTGATGATTTGATTATCAACTAACTAGCACCCAGCCACAAAAGCTACCTCATTAATCTGTTGTTAGACGATAAGTACAAAATGAACTTGGTTACATAATAACGTCTAATAATTGATCCAAACCATCAAACTGACCAGACTGAGAATCTAATGTAGGTCCAATCCAATCAACATCACAAAAACGATGGAAACGCATGGAATGTGCTAAAGGATCAGGAAGTTAGGTTATAGATTATGTTGGTCCCATTTCAAATGGGAATGATTCTTCACATTGTTCAAAAATAGAAGAAAGCTAAAACTAACATGAATACGATCTTGTGTAGTTCTTTTTCTTTTTTCTTTCTACTGAAAGCTAGAACAGCTGGCAAGATAGGGAACCCTAGAGCAAGAAGATTTTATAGAGCTTGCTTTCATGGTAATGCCATGGTTGTTATCATGGAAACTGGTGAATATGTGGAGATCAGCAAAGAAAAGCTGAAAGAAGGGAAAGTGGAAGACATATGGGGGCATTAGTAAAACGTTCTGAAGATCCATGCTTGAAAAAGGAAATGAGGTCAACTTCCTTTATGTCATGGAAGGATCCAAGAAGTTTGAAAAAGAAAGGATAAATTGATATAACTACTTCCATAACTTAACAACAAAGACAGAGATGGCATTAATCATGCACCACTTCCCTGTAATGTGTTCTTCCCTCCCTCAATTGTGAGTATACTAGTACACAGCATATGAATGCCTATAAATACCATCATATAACTATGTTCTGAGGGTGCGCAGGCATGTGCACACTTCTCCATAATGTATATTAGCATCAGTGGAAGAAGAGACTAATATTTAGCAGAGGATAAACTTACCAGAAGCATTTCCAATTTGCGTTTGATTTTTGAATCCAGCTGTAACTGCAATGCAAAGAATCATGAGGATCCAGTTGATATCTGGAATATATATCTGGTTCTGGAACTTCTTTGATGTATGTACAACTTTGACTCTTGGGAAGCACCCAAATGCAAGGGCCTGCTTTACCAATGAAAAAGTTGCAGATATGGTGGCTTGACTTCCAACAATAGCAGCTGCAGTTGCAACAAGAAACACTGGCCAATATATGCTATCTGTAGGATGATGACTAATCAGCACAGTCAGACAACCTCTTGCCGCATGGAATGGGCATTGTCCCTCAAAAATTTATAAACATGCTTTATGAAAAGTCTAACTGACTTCTACATGATATTAGTGCCGTATCTTCACTCATCCTGATAATTCAAACCAATAAATTATTCTAGAGCGCAAATTACCACTAAAATCCAAGTTCTTTGTTATAATCAACACCTGAGGCAAGAAAAAACCTGCTGTCTCGAAACAATTCAGAAGATATAAGGAGAGGCATCTGAGAAGATTCAGGAGATCATTTATTTTGATGATGTAATCAGTTTGGCTTTATCAAAAGGGTTCATTAGTCAAATTACTGCAAGAAAAGAGGTAAGAGTGTTGATGGATTATTCATGTGCAAATATTTGAGAATTTCCAAGTCACTACGGTGGCCTATTTTGTGCAAGCAGTTGGTGTTATGTCTGTATTCAGATGAGACTTTTGTGGAGATGCATTGCATGAGAGCTTCTTTTTACTCTGCCTGTTCAACATATAGCTGGTCACAAGCTCTGACAAAGAGCAAGGTAGGTTCACAGTTCAAGTTATTCTACAGTCACATCTTAATAAGAAGTTTCTTTTTCTGTGAAGGAAAGTATCTTGATTTCGAACTGGGATGAGAGTTGACCTAGTGCTGAATGTAAGTGGGTGCAAATGATAAACATATTGAGCAACTGGACTGAACGTGACGCCTTGGTATAGCATGTATTATGTTATTTGCATTATCTTGAGCCATCAGTCAAGGTTTCTTACTGATGCTTAAGCTTTTTAGGAGAATTTCGGAGATGAAATCATGATTCCTATCAAAAGCTAAAATTGGACTTTCAGCAATTGGAGACTCTCTGATGTGTTAAGCAACATCAAGAATAGCCACACATTACTATGGAATTCCAAGAACAAGAATACTCAATAGGACAACGATTTCTTACATGGCCCAGGTAAATCAGAGGTATGTGTTCACAATCTCATCTACATTAATCTTAATATCATGATAACTGATACCGTTACTGTTGATTCCAGGTCCATTGACTTCTATTGATTTCCCAGTATTCATATCTGACTCCTGTTGCCCCACAATCTAAAGACAGTGAAACTGTCTCCTTTCCTAGATTCAGAATCTGTACGAGTGTACCCAAAACATTCCGGCAAATGAAAGTTTTAGGTTTTCAAAAGCTTTATACTCTTTTAATCCATTTTGGCACCACATATTGATAAGCTCCTAGATGCATTTGCATTCCCAATGCAAACTAAAGAAAAGGGACAAACCTGGAATAGAATGATAAAATGCACCCACGGCATGATCTGGGTTCTTCAAGAGGTAAGCTGCTTGTCCAGTATAGGCTAAAAGAAGGGAGGGAAATACAATTACTGTGAATGCAATCTGTATAGATGAAACTGGAAAATGGGATAAGTCAGCAAAAAGTGCCTCCGTTCCTGTAATAGTTCCAAAGACTAGTCAATAGGAGAAAAATTACGAGTTTCTTATGTGATTTCATGAAACATATTTCTGTTAGATTCAAAGAAGAAAGGGAGAATACAAACCACCACAACAAAATTTTACCTGTTATACTGAGCATAATACCTCCAAGGGATGCCCAACTATCTCTGCCACCCCTTTTAAAATAATGATATATACACACTGGAGAAAAAGCTTTCAGGACACTGCTATCATGTTTCCAGATGTTGAATACACCAATACCTCCAATTAAGATAAACCAGACAAGCACAACTGGGGCAAATAACCAACCAACCTTATCTGTACCATAGTGTTGCACGCTAAATAAACCTACTATTATGGCAACAGCAACAAGCACAACCACATCTGCATCATTGAAATAGCAAATGTTATCATTAACAGTGAATTCTAGACGACAAAATAAATAGAAGAAAATGGTTTGATACACGAGGATGGAGATACCTTGACTTATCATGGGGTGACCGACATTTATCCCGCCAACAGCAGACAGAACTGAAAGAAATCGAATGGTAAATCGAATGGTTAAGCAAATTTTAAGCAGATCATTGAAAATTATAATTAGAGCAGAGTTTTCAAACTCTTACAAATCTAAAACATGTAATTGATGAGGGAATCTGATTACCACATTCCTAGGATAAAGAGATACTCAGCTAATTGAAGTAACTTATAAACATAAACCTGCTAATTATGCTGTGGTTGAAATGCTTTTAACCTTTGCAATCAAGGTATGGACTATGAAATCCTCACAGGACCCACAACGTCAAATGACCAGCTTTCAGAGTTTCACAATTCCTAATAGCTCTAGTTGGTATTGTGACACCCCATAGGTGGTAAATATTATGTATCAGTGTATTTGCTAACAGAGAATTTATATTGGAGACATAACAAGCGTTTGTAAGATATGATGCTAAGCTGGATAAAACTTTCTTGAGATCTAACATATCCTTCTTACCCATTTATTTCTAATAACAGATTTTTCCCTTTAAGCCCATACATTCAACAACTTTTTGTTTGTTTTTCACATATTATTTAGTAGTTCCAATCATATTTATGGGGTAAGATCCCCTAAAATTTCTAAAGTATTCTAACAGGTAGATTTTCCAAATTCTAACCTTTTATAAACACGAATGTGGTAAGATTCTAACCATTGAATCTGAAAGTAACAGTTACAACTAGAAATCTACCTTGTAGAATACTCTAGGAATCCTAGAAAATTTAGTTTCATCTCTGCATAAGTCTCAATAATGGTATAGCCTTACTCTAACAACCAGTCTGACTCAGTGGCAAATGCGACACTAAGATTCATTCAAATCCGTTTCCTCCCATACCTGGATCCACGTACAGTACTGCTGAACCATGTTGCTATATTTTTCACTTACTCTTTGCATGATCTCATTCAGTGGCTGGTTATAGAGAGTACTCATTTTGTACGAAAACTAATCTGTTTTTTCATGAATGAACTACTCAGAATGCAGACAGGTCAAGGGTTCAAACGTGAGGGACAAATACCTGATATAGCAGGAGTCAGAATCCCATCCCCAATCACCATGCAAGAGCCAATAAGTACGAGAACAAGAAGTGCATTTTTCTTGAATGCATTTCCCTCCAACCATCTTCTAGTTCTTGCAGCAAATGATTGTCCTGGGACTACAGAATGGCTATACGCTGTCAGACCCTCATTGCACCATTCTTGGTTAGGAGTAATCTTTATGTTTGCATGTCGACAGAGTAGTGAATAAAGAGCAAATGTTCCACCTGTCGACAGGGTAGTGAATAAAGAGCAAATGTTCCATTTTTAACAAGTGATAACTAAAACTAGCTCTAGGAGAAAACGAATATCGTAAAAAGTGCGAGAGGTTCCTTTTTATCTATCGTATCACTAAGAAGTACATGCACATATAAGTTCATCTCTTCTAAAAGATCAATTTGGTACATAAACTTAGGTTTCTCGAGATGGCTCTGATTGATGCAACATGAACATAGATTATAGGAGATGGTCTCTGATTAATCCACCGTTGTGGAGAGGAAATAACTAACTTTTACAGGCATACTAAGACTGGTGTAAAGCAGGTGACGAACAATATTATGCAGTCTGTAGATAACAGCAATATCAGCATAGAACTTGATGTTTCTTTCTTTCACTTCTGCATGGACAAATGATATAGTCCTCCACATTAAATTAGGGTATTTTCATTTCTATCTTCAATATTTTCAAGATATTCATTTCCTGCTTCTTTTGCAATTTCTGTTAAAAAATTTCCCAACCATAAATTCATAATATACACTCCGTCCACAGGACATTGAGGAAAATCAAAGGGATACAGAATTTTGCTGCTTTCAAGGTGCCTGTTAGAGACTGAAACTCAGATTGGATTCCACCACAGAAGGTGAAAGGTAATTTCCTGGTTTCACAAGTCACGTCAGTAGGTGCATTTTGGATGTTTATTGTTGTACATTTGTGCTTTAATATCATCAACAGTCCATCATTAAGCTGGCTCCAATTGAGAGGGACAGGGTCCTGACTAAAATATGCCTTTCCCTGAGGAATAAAGATAAGAATGGCGGAGAAATAAACTATTTTTTTTTAATAAGTAAGATAAGCTTTATTAAATAAGAGTAACGGTACAAGAAACTATACTGAAACAGAAACTCCTAAACCATACAAGCTAGAAAACTTAGAAAATCCCGATAATCCGAAAAAGGAAAACCCAACACCGAGTTAGTCCAAGAAAAAAGAGATAACAACAACTTTCCCCTCAAAACCTCCAAAGATAGAGTCAAGTCATCAAAGCAACGGCCGTTTCTCTCCCTCCAAAGACACCACCATATGCACGAAGTGATCAACCTCCAAATGAGCAAAGCCAAAGGACTATCAAACTATACCAGAATGAAGAAAAAAAGAAACAAGAGAAAGATGTACAAGTCATCAAGCACATTGATACTTTCACTGATGATGAAAGACAAGGCATAACTATAAAAGACCATGATAATGTCAATGACTCCCAGTTGTCTGGAACCATCAAATATTGAAAAAATTGTATATTTGTCACGTCAAGTGGTAAAAAAAATAGTAAAGAAGTCTTCAAAGGCTTATATTTCCAAGGAACATAATTGCATGAAGTAACTTTAAGGATTAGTTTACCTTGGCCATTGTCATTTGCCCTACAAACAATAAGTACGTACTTGAGGAGCGGAACAAGGCTAAGGGAATATATAATCAACGATAAGGCTCCAATCACATCCTCTGGGTCTTCAATTCGATCAGGGAATGTGTTGTAGAAAACGTACAAAGGAGAAGTGCCCAAATCTCCGTAGACTACTCCTAGACTTTGAAATGCAAGTTGCAGAACTAATAATGCTGAAAATTTCTGTAGAAAAATAAATGAATCAGCAAAGAGAGGAAAGCTTTGTAACAAAACAACTACGAGATGTTCACTGTGTCCTTATTTTAGTCAGAGCATGCTTCATATACTCTGGCCATGTCCATCTCGGATCATGCAATCAATTTAACCAGAGAGGAAACAAGATTTTAAAAAGAGACTTCATCAAACAAAATCCATGAATTCTTTTCATCATTTCCTTCCATTATCCTTGAACAAACTATAACCCACAGAATTAACTTGGCACAAGACATCAAAAGCCTTGCCCATTTTTAGTCAAATGTGCAATTGAGGTTGAAGTAGATCTTCCCAGTAACTTATTTTAGAGAGAGAGAGAGAGAGAGGTCCAAATAGTTAAATGCATCAAACCTTTTCCCCGTACATATTTTTAAGCCTCTTGGCTTCCTCCTCCATGGGCTGGTCAAGCTTCTGATCCAAAGACCACACACTACCTCCTTTACCAGCCTCTTCATCTGTCTGCACTCTTGAAGCCATTTGCTTCCCAGCTCAACTGATTTTTCCCTCTTCCACTGGTTAATCTCTCCGGATATGCTTTCTCAATTGGTTCTTATCCTTGAAGTGTTTTTTCCCGAATGAAGACTCTGAATTTGTGCATCTCCGTATTTGTGCATCAACCCTGCACAAATCCAATTCAGAGATTCGACATCCCTGTTATCGATGACATAATATGGCAGCCAACTAAATTTACCATTTATATCTCCACTTTCTAAAAGAACTGAGAACAGAAGTAGAATTCTCAAGTTTGTTGCATATATTAGTCAGCATTGTATAAGCCAAGAAGGTTTGATGAGCACACTAGTCACTGCAGAAAGTTAAAAGAAATTAATCTCTCAAAAATCCCTGTGTTCTAAATTCTTATTAATCTCATGTACTATAGTGCTCTTTATGAATGCAAGATGTTTTCGTAGTTTCTTAAAACTCCAAATGATTCTGCACCACACAACGTCTGCAGGTGAACCGGACCAGTCAATGTGAACAGATCAGACACCAGAATTTTAACAGAAGAAGCAGGGATTCTCAGGATTCAAATACGAGACCTTCTAGACAAAGAAGGCTCTAACATCTTGTTGGAAACCGTTAATCCCAAAAGCTTAAACCACTAGAAAGTGGGCTAACAACATATATCACGCGCAAATCAACAATTGCATTATGAGCAACCCTTTGTGAGAAACCGATAAAAAGTGATGCGGAAAGTCAGTGATTTATAAAAGTGGATGCCAAAAGGTTGATAACTTTGAAATATCAAAACCCATATCATTTCTTATATTTTGAAACGACCTCTTATAAATTTTCAGCAGAATTTTTGAAAGATATACAGACATTCTTTTGACCACATAGGAAATTAGGAACTGACGCAGATTGTTCTTCCGTCTCAAGAGAGGTGATCGTACAGTGGTCTTTTCCTGAACTCAAAAGGGGAATATATTTATTGTGGTCGGCATTGACTACTGACGGTTGAGAGATGGAATCTACAGTAGCCAATTGGCTTCAGAAAGTGGAAATATAAAAAGAGAAACGTTGTGAACTCAACAGAAACGGCAATGAAAACCGACACAGTATCACTGTAGATCACCTCTTAGGTTGGTAATGGAGGAGACGATCAACCTAACCAGAGCCTGCTCCTTCAGAGAGCTGCAGATCATAAAATCAGAAACGACATTACAAACTGAAACAAGAAAAATGAATCAGCTCAAGAAATATGTTTAAATCCCAACAAATTCTGATGCTATTCTCAACAGTTCTTTCACAACAGGAACAAGTCTAAGTTGAAATCCACGAATACATTGAACTCAAAGATGAAGCACACAAAAAATTCTGAGGAAGGACGAAAGTTATAGTTAATTCAAGTCCAAATCCGTAAATTTGACGCTTATTTCCAATGTGTGCCCGAAATAAGCTAACTAAACCCACCAAAAAGCTTTGCAACATGCTTAAGATGAACCAAAACAAAAGCTTGGAACTTTTGACTCAATGCAAACAAGCACATATATTGAGAAAGTAAGAGCTGAACAGAGATAGAGAAAGAGCCAGAAATCCAATTTCTTCAGGATTCCATGTGGGTTTAGCCTGAGAAGTGGCTCAAACTTGGCCTGAAAAGCCAAGAGCACTATACATCTAATTCAAAGGAAAGATGAAAATACTTCATTCCAGTTCTAGTTTTACAGCGAAACTCCCAGGTGAGTTAGGCAAAGAAAATCTACATGTGTCTCCATATTAATGTAGGCGAAGAAAATCTTGTCCTTGTTTTGTGTCTCCCAGGTGGGTTATGTTCTGTTTCATATTTTACAGCCCTGAAGCCTGAGGTAGACGGTGGCTGACTCCTCCAGTCTCCACGAAATGATCACAAACATTAACCCCACCGGCAAGTTGCCCACGGACAGGCGTTTTCATTTCTAGTCCAATTTACTCGGGGGGTTTTTTTTTTCTCTATCAATGAATCTAAAATATTATGCAAATTAAAAACCACAAAATGTTTCAGTGTCAACTTCCCATTTGGACATAGTTATATAGTTTTTTTTCTTTTGTTTTATAATTAATTACTTCGATTTCAAAACAACTGTATAGATAGTATCATTTACACCGTTTTTTTTTTTTTTACCCACACCTACTTTTAAACTAGGATATTTACTGCAACATATATATATATTAGGCAAGTTAATTCTTGACATGGTATTCACATAGGTCATAGATAGAATCCAACCCGACTGGAAATAGAAGGGCTATCCATAATGTCAGAAGCACGTTGCCTGAACAGACAAGCTGGCAGCGAATCTGGATTTTTAGGAAAAAAAAAAAACAGGTCACCCACAAATTACCATAGTTTTTACACTTTGCACTTTAAATTATCAATTTTGACACATTGCACCCTCTAACTACCAATTTTTAACACTTTGCACTCTTTATCAAATTTTCAGACTAAAATGACGATAATGCCCTTGACCCATTTTATATATTGAAGATATTGTTGTCAATTCATTAATTTCTTAAAGGTATTATTGTCAAATGGAGGGTGTAAAGTGTTTAATATTAGTAGTTGGAGGGTGTAATATGTCAAAGTGGGTAGTTTAGGGTGCAAATGTGTCTAACATTGATAGTTTGAGGATGCAATATCTTAATATATGGTAGTTTGGAGTGCAATGTATCACTACCCCGATAATTTGTGGGTGAAAAGTGTATTTTTCTCGAAAAAAAAATATATATGCGCGTGCGCACATTATATTCGCTTTTAGAATAGTCACTGTAATACCTCTGGAGCGACACAAATCTTTGGTAACTGATTTGGCGTGAATAAGGTGTATCGTGCTCGTATATTTGCCTTGGCATTTTTAGCGTGGACAACCTAGAACATCAAACTGTTAGACATAATACTATATCAAGATTTGTTATAATATTATGATTATCACAACATCGAATTGATATCATTATTAAGATTTAAATATTTAAATTTTAAATATAAAAATATTTTCATATCATGTTTCCATAAACAACGATTTCAACTTTATAATTTATATGAATTTATAATATAAAACATAATCATAAAAAATTTTTACAATAAATATATGTCTTCTAAACCTTACTGCTTAAATCTATATCTCTATTTATTCTTTATTTTCTACCCATTATGTTTTAATTACGTCCGATTTATCTTTTCTTTCACAGACGTGTCATCATTTTCCAGGCATGCAGAAAAATATTTCTTGGGCAGTGAACATGACTTCTGTTCTTTACATGCTTTTCCAGTCGCTTAAATATTTGATGGAGGCCGTGAGAATTCATAAAGAAATCTCATAATAGATCGATCACCATCTCATGAGCTTTTCAATCCATCTTCAGGCACTGAGGCTTTATTTGGCCGGAGTCCAAAAACCAGATGAACTCAGACGTCGGCGCTTCGCGTCCTCGATGCAATGAGGATGATATACCTGCACATGGTTCTTTTTCTTTATTTTAAATATGAATGTGGATATATGAAATCTTACAGATCTTGTCCCTAAACATACTTTACGATCTATTTTTCTGGTAGAGGTTTGGCGTCTTGTACAGTACACGTTGTTATTGTATCACAGATCTCTAAGACCAGAAATGGCGTATTGATAAGCGGGTCTATCCATATAATTACTTAATCAAGGAAGAGATTGTACCAAATCTTTTAGGCTCCCGTACTGCCAAATGAGTTTGGAGATCAATAAAACATTCCGAGAGTATCCGAGACGTGTGATAGTGAAAGAAGAGCAGTAGCGTACTTGAGGGCCGACTGAAGTCGAAACATGGAGTACAAAAATCATGAGCCAAGAAAGGCAAGGTGCCGGCCCCAGCCCCCGGCTAGATGCATAAATTCACGGCATGTGATAATAAAGAATGAAAATTTCTGTGGATTCCAGCGAGACGCTGCAGCCAGCCAGCCACATAATGCTGACTCTTTGCATATGGCGACAAACAAAGCTGTCCACAAGGGGACACAATAAGCAGATTCGGTGACTCTTGCAGACTTGAGATCTCAATGGATTTGAAGCTTGGATGTCGTCATTCTCTCCTCCCGTGAACCTAGCTGCTGCCTTGTGCAGTTCCATGTATGGTCGTGGACCCTTTTCATCTTTGGATTTGAAGCTTGGATGTCGTCATTCTCTTTTTTACGTCAAAGATTGCGTCCGCTGTCTATTCTAATTCAAAGGAAATGTTATTTAATACAAAATATCCCTGCTCTTAAAAAAAAATAATACAAATAACCGATTATATTTAAAAGTATAATCATGGTTTTGTTAAAAAAAAAAGTAATTTTCATTTAATTTGATAGAAAAAAAAAAGACTAGAGGTTTAATGCCTCTAGTGTAGTAGTTTAAACCTTTAAGGTGTAATTTGTAAAATATATAATAATTCGTAGGTAAAAAATATATATTTTTTTTTAAAAAAATACTCCAAAAAAAAAAAGATATCCATGTTGGTTGTACGAAGGGCATATTTTCTCTTTCTGTCTTTACTCATCTGTGAAGTAGTGACTGCTAGGAATAGATATTCATAGTAACATTCTATGTGTTCGGATTTGCTGTGATGTGCTTTAAGTTTTCAACGTGATTAAATTGAGTTAACTTCTACAAATTATTGGATGTATTATTAATGTGTTGTCATTTATTTAATGGTATGTTAGGATCTGTTAAGTAATTATTTCTTATAAGAGAATCTCAATCCCGCTTCAATTCAGTGTATAGGGTGTCACCAAATTGTCTCTCGTTATTAAATTAAAAAAAAAATCCTTTGTGGTGATTTGGTGCAAAAGAATCGAACCACAGACAAAAAATCTAGAAAATCTAAACACTCTCTTCCGCTACAATAGACAAATATGCCAAACAAAGCACAAGAGCCTTCCATGATTTTCTAGCCACAGGCATGAACAAATCTCTCCATATTTCGCTAGAAGAGCCTGTAGACTGTAGTTTCGCTTGGAGATCTTTTAATTTGGAGCTTGTTTGAAGATTTTGTCCATTCAAGTAAATATAGAATATTGATGACACTTGATTTAATAGACTTCAATCACTTACTAGGATAGCAGCACGCATGAAACATTAAAAATCCTCCTTTTTCAAGGTTAATGTCTGAGCTTTACCCTGAGGGAAGGCATGAGGCATTTAGAATTTACAAATATCCAAAGACTAGAAAGCAGCAATAACCCATCTAAATGCACGGGACGTGAACAACTAGAACGCAGAAAGGATAGAATGGCTCCGGATGAAAATGCTCTCCTCTTCTATGCGGTTTCTCTTAATGTATGGCATTGAACTTTTAACCCATTGCTCCCGAAGTTTATGTTTGCAAGTGGATTTGTCACTTTCCACCAATGACAGTTTCGCGGTCACATTGCAAATGGGATATTAGTTTGTCGGGAGTACAGTGTAATTCTAAAAAGTCTAGCAGATATTTTTGAAAAGGAACAAGGAATGGTACATTAGTCGACCAATATATATGTTTAGATAAACTTTTGAATCTTTTTCATACAATGGTGCTATTGACTCAGATGGAACTAGGTTATTGCCTTTCTTCAAGGACTTTTTGGCTGGAAACTATTTCTGAAGGGAATATAAAAAGCGACAAATCTCTTGGCAGGTAT